>JAJMHJ010000013.1:218496-427194 GCA_030583035.1 Yamadazyma taylorii | reverse complement strand
ATACAGAAAAGTTTATATGGGGGGGGAGGATGAATATAGAAGTATTTGCAGTTATCGGTACAAGTGAAGCCCCCACTTATGGGTGTTATAGTGGAGGAGGACTGACTGAAATGACCCTTTGGGGTTCCTCCATAGATATGCCCCCATAGATATGCCTCCATCAATGTACCCCTCCCTGAAACCTAAATGGGGCTCTATATCATATCTCTATATCGGGTCTTGATATGGAGCTATATATAGTCCTGGAACGGGTGTTTTGGCGCTCTGGTGTTCTCGTGTTTTATATGGACTTGTAATCATTGTATAGTTGTTTGTGTTGAACTGCGGCTAAAAATTACCCCACAAAAAATCATTATTGGTTCCTGGATTTAGTGAATTATGAGGGGGATATTGTTCTCGAAAAAGTATAAGTCCCATTTAAGCCATAATTCCCGACAACACCAGTCACCAAGGTGACGGAACTACGGGTCTAACGGAGGAATTACTATTTCGATGCAGGGGAACTATGATTTATGACTTTTCCTGATGGGGTATTGTGGCCGGGAAAAGAATAAGTCCAGGCAGGAGACAGAGATGGGAGGCAGGAGGCAGGGAAAAGCAGACAGGAGGCAGGGTGAAAGCAGGCAGCATACCAGGGTGGAGGGTGAAAGACTAAAGTGGAAGACAAAGTGGAAGACAAAGTAGAAGAACAAAGTAGAGGACCAGGGAGGTACGAGGCAGCACAAAGGAGACCAGGGTGGAGGATGAAACATAAGAGTCAAAGACTACAACAGGAGACCAACACAAGATCATGGTACACACCCAGAGTATGGAACACCATATTATATTCCCACTGGCAAATATCTCTCAGCCTTATCTCATCATGACATCATGTCATCAGGGAAACTGACAGTTGACATGGATGACAACCAGATGTCGTGCAACCATCATATTCGTATTATCTAAATATCCCTCCCATCACCTCCCATCACCTATCTCTACATTTCCCCACCAACACTTATACTCTTATATTAATAAGCCTATAGAATTACGACCAATTAAAATAACCCCGAAAAAGCCACCAATCATGCAAAAAAAAAGCCCCTTCAATGTTCGATAATCACCCCACCATCTCATGACATTTCGATGAGATGATCGATGAGGCCACATTAATTAAGGGTCTCACTGAATCCCGTGGTGTTGGTAGTGCTGGTGCGGCTATCTCATACTAACCGGGTGGGCATACCGCCCTAATCCGCCCCTGGACCATCACTAATCATCTAATCACTCACTGATCATCTAATCACCCCATGGTACCGAAGGCGCGCGGCTTTATCTCATCATATAAAACTGTTATTCAAAGACATCAAACACTCATTTATAATATTCATATACCACTAGTTTTCTTTATTCCATGCCTTCTCAGATAGTCACCAAAAAGAGAAAAGCTTTCCACTCCATAGTAAACATCCCTAGGTCTTACCAACAACCATCAGAGTTCCCCCACAAACTACCAGAGTTCTCCATTCCTATAACTTTAAAAGATACAGAGAAATCATTTATAGAATGGTTTGGATATATTCACAACACTTTACCAAGCACTCCATATAGAAACTTATTAAACCTAAATTATATCGATGAAAATGATACTCAATATACCCAACAATTAGTCCCCATGAATCATCATTGTCAACAAGCCCAAACGTTAAATAATCAGTTAAATCAAATCTTATTTGATTCTATTGATGTCCAATTATTCCATCAGTTGGATTTGTCACATGATCATTGGTGTTACCATAATTTTGAAACCATTAAACAATATTTCCAGTGTAAAATTACCATTTTCTATTTAATGAATTTAGAACATGAATTTCGATTTAACGATAATTTACTGTTTCTAAAAGGTCTAGATTATATGGGGAATGTTTATCAATTGATATTCAACACTGATGCTAATCTGGAATTGAAATTGAATTGGATTTTGAATGCTTTGAACAAAGATCCATTATCGAATCAATCTTTGATACGACAGATTCAAATGAATTGGGGATTGGTTAATAGGGATTTTCAATGTATCAGAAGAATCATTGTTTGTAATAAGTGACCAAACCTTAACCCCCACCCCTTAGATCCTCATCTGTAATTATATACAACTTTTAAATAGATTTCGAATCAGTTTTAAAAATCTCCCAAACTCTTGATTACTATTAAACTCTGATAAGATTTTCGACAATTCTTCCGAATTCAATGCTGGATTTGTATCAGAAATTTTGAAATCATTATTACTTAAATCAATATCTACCCAAAACTCTTTATCGATATTATTAGGGTCTATATTTATGAAGATAAATCGAATTAAATCTGATTGTTTCACTTCAATTTTTAATCCCAAATATCGTTCGAATTTCATTACCTCTTCATCATCTTGTGTGTTTTGTTTATGTAAGTTACTATTAGAAACTTCTATGTCTTTACGATACTGTTCAATTTTGTCTTGAAGGTCTTTGACTTGTTGATCAAGTTGTGATTTGGTATGATTCAATGCCGCTTGTTTTTCATTCAATTCTTCCACTTTGGCTTGTTGTTGCTGTAAGTCTTGAATGCTATGGGTTATAGTACCTTCTAGTTGTTGCCGTCTATCGATAAGAGAATCTATCTGTTGATTGAGTTTGGATTCATTAGATTTCAATTCAATAAGTCTTAAATGATGTTGCTGTTTATCGTTTATTATTTGTTTCCGTTTGTCCGTGATCACTCCATTTATGGACTGTGTAAACTTTTCTAACTCTTTCTGAAGCCCAAAGAACTCTTCAATAGGTGATTGTGCCATTTGAAAGTTTCTTCCAGTTTCTTCCAGTTTCTGTGTGATTTGGTTGTTTTAGTTGTTTTTTGTTTATGGTCGCGTTTTTTTTTGTTTGAATCATCAAAAGTCGTGGATACACCACATATCTGGCTTAATGGTGGTGATTGGAGATCATTGGGAAGGGCAAGCTAAATGGGGTAGAAATTGAGGACTTATGCTGATTTTATTACATATATATATACTAAACACCCCTATAATAGAGATAGACCACTCTTGATACTCACAAATACCCCCCGTAAACCATTACCTCCTACTACCTTTCCATCACACATCCTCTATTTGTAATTATCATTTGCTGCAAAAACCATCACATACATTTGTGATCGCACACGACCATTTAACCACCTAAAAACCTCAAACCAAAAACCTCAAACCTCAAAAACCATAATAACATCTAATCATGGATTCAGTCAAATTACTCACATATAACGTATGGGGCTTGAAATATATCTCTAAATATCGACAGGAAAGAATTGAAGGGATCGTCACCAAACTATTAGACCCATCAGAACACTATGATATCATTGCTCTTCAAGAAGTTTGGTGTGAACAGGACTGGCAATTATTCCATGATAAATTACATGGGTTATATCCTTACACCCGATATTTTAAAGCTGGGATTATAGCAGGCCCAGGGTTGGCCATCCTATCAAAAATCCCCATTAACGAAACCTTCTTGTATAGATTTCCTATAAATGGAAGACCATCTGCTGTTAATAGAGGTGATTGGTTTGTTGGCAAAAGTATCTCAATTACCATGTTAATGAACAATATCGTGGTCTTAAACAGTCATATGCATGCTCCCTATTCTTTAGAAGGGGATAATGCTTATACTTGCCATCGGTCATGTCAAGCTTGGGATATAACTAAGATAATTAAGCTATTAAATAAGGCTGGTTATCATGTAATTTTAGTAGGGGATTTAAATTCTAAACCCAATTCTTTACCATACAAATTATTCACCATTGAAGCTGGATTACAAGATTCTTGGAACCGGTTTAAACTTGATAACAACGAGAGTATATTGACACAAGAACAGTTAAGTCAGATGACTCCCAAGGATCAAATAACTTTAGGAGCTGTGACTTGTGATAGTCAATTAAATAGCTGGAGATGTAATAGAAGGTTAGATGAAGCTTGTAGATTAGACTATGCATTGATAAACCAATCATTGTCAGTAATTGATGCATCTGTTAAATTCATTGATCGGTTGCCGCAATATGATTGTTCATATTCTGATCATTTTGGTTATTATGCCCATTTGAAATTGAATGGTGGGGTCAATCAAAGTCAATCAAACCACCAACTGAATGAAGTTTTGAACCATCAAATTTATTCGGAATTATTGGCAGAGATTAATGATTATCAACAGAATGGGTTACCACGTCATCATATATGGAGGGTTTATCATTTTGGAGGCACCATCATTGTTTCGATTGGGTTGGTGGTGATTGGGTTTATATTTGAGGTTCTGTTTATGCTGATAATGATGTTAGTGGTATTGGGGCCAGGAATTATTAATGGGGTTATTCTGTTGAATTATCTTTATGAGCAGAGGAATTTAGAGGAGGTTAAGATGGAGGTAGAGAATGCGATGGAGAGTTGTGGAAGGTAGGAGAGTCTATGACATATGGTCCAGAGTCCATGGTCCATGATCCAGAGCCTATGGCATATGGTCCAGAGCCTATGGTCTATGATCCAGATTGTGATTTAAGCCCGCGCATTTTTCATTCCATCAAAAAATCTCAAACTCATTACGTGGAACCATGAATCCATTAATTCTCTTATCCCTTACAGTACCATGTCAAGCTAACTTGTTTGATTTCATCCAAAACCAATTCCATCACGGATCTCAAGCTAATCGTGAGTCCAATTTTGAGATCGATACGTTGAACCAAAACTGTAATAAATATTTGTGTCAAGATACCTTACAATGTGTTGATGAACCAAAGTTATGTCCATGTCCATTTCCTTCAAGTCAACTAAGATGTTTCTTACCTAATGGGAATTATATTTGTATATCGAAACCAGCGGATTCTGACGAGTATAATGATCCTCAGAATAACTGGAGGGTTGATGCAAAAGATGATAATATAAGAGATTGTGGATGGGTGAGTAGGGCTTATAAGGGACTCATATAGAGATGGAGAGATGGAGAGATGGAGATGTAGTAGAGCATATAGAAAATATATAAGGGAATGAACCCATAGAGCATAGTGCCGTAGAGCCATGAAATCATAAAGTCATAGATTCATAGATTCATTGAGCCAGGCCATAGAGCCATACCCCCATACATTGACCTGCTCGCTAACATCCTTTCACCTCAGAGCAAGAACCGTTTTCGTGTCATTACCGTGCGCAAACCCCAGAGTCATTACTTTAACCATCACGATATACTTCAACCTCTCACTCATTTTTGTTTCCAGTTACTTGTCTTTATGACTCATCCAACACCATGACTATTGATTTTAACATATCTGAAACTCATACAAAACGAAATTCATTCAGTCAGCCATCCTCTAATGTCAATAACTATTATCGGTGTTTCCAAAATTATTACCATGGTCACAATTATTTAAATCCGAATCCTTCTTATATCACCAACGTTAAAGCCAATGTTAATCACTGGCAATTAAGAGATTTGTTACATGTTGATCAAAATACCGGTGAAGTTTACTTTACTAAGAGTTATTCTATTTGGAAATTGAATTCAATAGCCACCAACAAAAATAATTCCACCAATATCAAACAGCAGAAAAATTCACCCCCACTTTTATCTAAAGAAATATTAAAACCCGATTATTCTCCTCAATGTTTTGATATCACCGATAATGGAATGATGGTTATTGGGGGGTTAATGAAGTCAGCCTATAAGATTTTTTATTCAAATATGGACGATTTAAATTTTTCTAATGAACGGATCAATAGACCACAAAAAGGATTATTTACATTTAATAATCCCAATTTAAATATTAGTAAAACGGTTAAATTAGGAGAAATGATTAACAATTCTGTATCCATATATCCTCATGCTAATAACCATTATAAATCCTTTATTTGTAATAATGATTCATCCCTTTATTCGGTGGATATATTGAATAATGATCAACTTTCAATTAATAATAAAATCATTTGTGAACATGATGTATCATTAAACAATGTGGCCAAGAACCCTAATAATAATTTACTTACGGTGACGGGTGATACCTCATCTATTTTTTTAATTGATCCTACTATTAGTAATGGGGGTAGAATCAATTCTATAAAGACAAATCATGATTCAGGCTTTGGAATTAGTTATCATCCTAATGGTAACATGTTTGCTACTACTTTCCAAGACGGGCATTGTGTATTATATGATATTAGAAATGTTAATAATCCTATTTATGAAATTAAAAGTACCAGACCTGGTCATCAATCAGGTGCTTTTAGAGGGTGTAAATTTTCTAATACTTCATTTAATGATATTTTAGTGGTTTCTGAACATGTTGGAAGAGTTCATTTGATTGATTTAAGAAATGCTAATAATGAAATCAATAATAATCATCAAGTGATTGTATTCCCATTTGCTTTAGATCAATTCGGTAATTATAAATCTGAAAAGTTATCACATGATGAGAAATTTAATTATGCATTTGATGAACAGTTTGATTATGATAATACAGAACTGGCTCTGAAACAGACCCTGACTCTGAAACAGACCCTGAAGCAACAACAATATGATGATGAACTCGTTGATGATGATACTGAATTTTGTACTCATGACAATTTACAAATTTATGATGATTTATTCAATAAATCTTCCAATATCAAATTTAATGCTCCGTTAGTTTATGACTATGACTATTTGACCAACGTCAATCCAAAATTATTTAAATATTATACTTATCAACCTAATCAAGAACATGAAGAGTTGACTAATGAACCTAATGATTATAGTAGGTCCCCTACAAATGCTGCCGGATCAGCATATATGCATGATTATTACAACAACAACAACAATAATAATAATAACGACAACAGTAATGATAATACTAATACTACTAATACTACTAATAATAACAACAATAACAATAGCATTAATAACCCCAGAACCTTTGAGAATGACTTTACTGGGTCCCACAATTTTGACTCCATTTGGTCATCTGCCTCGTATGCCACTTATTCGTCAGATAGTTATCAACAAGCCAATAATCATATTTATGGTGAAATGGAATTATCTGGATTAGACTGGTATGATTCTAAATTATTGATTGGCTGCGAAAACGGAGGAATCACTAGTTGGGACGTTAATTACATTGCAAGGAGAAGTTTTGGATCTTTTTCCTTTGTTTAGTACGGGATAATGTATGTAGATACTTATGGAATAGCAACGATTTCTGTAACTATGATAGTCTGGGCCTCAGACTGTTAATAATGTAACCATTGACCATCATTAACCTAATCTCACTGTACCCTTAACAGTTTCATTTCTCACTCTGTTTCTCTCATTGAGTCTCACGCGACGCGTTGCCGCGACTGTTTGGATCTTCAATCCATTCAACGGGGTCTAGGTCAACACTAACACCAATAACTTCATCTTCAAGTCATAGTCATGCATGTGTATCCTTCACAGTTCGGGAAGGTTTACCAAGAAATTAAAAGGACGTCGCTATCTCATTCAACCTGTAAATTAATCATCTTCGTGTCCTGCTTGGATATAGATTCCTTATGTTCTAGTAAGATTTTAAGTAATATTTTCAAAAAAGAATTGGTTCAATATCAATTAATTCCGGTAGTTGGATATTCAGATTTGAAGAATCATTTTGATAATTTGGATGCAGAAGTTACTAACGTGATTCTTATTGGTTGTGGTGCTATGTTAGATATCGAGAGTTTCTTAGAAATTAACCAGGATGAATACCTTATAAATGGTGATAATTTGACTCATGATCATGGTAATGATTCTTTAGATCTTGAAGAAAACGATCCCATACTAGCTATGCAGAAACTAAGACGAAGGATTTTGATTATTGATGGTCATAGACCTTGGAATTTGGACAATGTCTTTGGTTCTTCTTTGATTATATGTATGGATGATGGATTTATTAATGATAATTTGATCCAAGAGAAGTCTGCTTATAAGCAGTTAACTGAGCACGAAAGTGATGAAGAGGATAGTGAAGACAGTCAGGATGAAGATGAAGATGAAGATGATGAAGATGAAGATGAAGACGAAGACGAAATACAAATTATAGATGAACAAAGTGATGAAGAAATTAATTCTCAAGATGACGAAGACACTAAATCCAGAAAACGGACACGTCAAGATAGAAAACTTCGAAAGGTTAAGAAACAAAAGCGAAATGAAATCAATCGGTGTGAGGATGTAGTTGAAGCTTATTATAATCAAGGTACTACTATTATGACCTCTACTACCGGAACTATTTATGCATTATTATCATCTATTGGGGAAACCAATATTGAAAATTTATGGTTATCAATCATTGGGACTTCTTCTTTAGATAATCATTATCCAGAAGTATATGATAAATTTCAACCATTGTATAAAGATGAAGTTATTAGATTGAATCCATCTAATTCTATAAATGAAAAAACTGCTGATTCTACTGTGTTAACTATTGATAAAGATTATCATTTATTTCTATTACGACATTGGACTTTATATGATTCATTTTTTTATTCAAGTCAAGTCAATTCCAAATTAAATTTATGGACCGAAGATGGGAAGAAGAAATTACACAAGTTATTTGCTAAAATGGGTGTATCTTTAGCTATTGCTCAACAAAAATGGATGTATATGGATATTGATGTTAAAAAGAATTTACCATATATTTTCAATAAGTATTTACCATTATATGGACTTGAAAGTATAGTAAGAGATGGATTCATTAGAACTTTTGGATTCACTGGTCAATTATCTGCCATGGAATGTGTTGAATCATTAACTGCTTTGTTAGAAACCGATAAAAGATTGATGTTGGAAACATTTAATGGGAATTCAGATCGTCATGATCTCGATAGTAACAATAATAACGATGATGAGTCTAATGAAGATGATTTAATTAATGATCGAATTAATAAAAGAGAAAGGATTTGGGTGAATAATTTTTGGTCTTCTTGGGATGCGTTAAGTATGACCATAATAAATTCTAGTAGTTCATCATCAGCCACTACCACTTCTAATAATAATACTAATAATTCTGGAACCATTTCTAATTTAAGAAAGTCAAAAGGATTAAACTTATTATTAGACGGATTAGAAAGTGCTAAGAAAATCCAACAAATAATCTTCAGAACTGGAATGTCGTTATTAGAAAGAAAATTAATCAAGAATTTAAGATTATATCAATTATGCGTTTTAAATGATGGAACTATACCTGATTTAAATATCTTTAGTAATCCCTTAATCTTATCTAAATTAGGGAATTGGTTATTAGAGAATATCACCGAGTTAGAATTTTTGAATAATAAGAATTCCTTAAAACCATTAGTAGTGGCTAGTTTAGATGTTTTCAGTGATACTTATTTAGTAATTGGATTAGCCCCAAAATATCCTCGTGGATTAAACAATTCCGAGAAAGCCAAATTATTTCAACAAAAGAAGAAACAAACGAACCCATTGAATCATAACGGTTCTGCCAAAGACGAAGAAGAAGAAGAAGATGGTGTGACAGTTACTACTAGACTTAATACGTTTAGTGTAGCATTTCAACAAGTGGCTAATTCCTCAGGAGCTAAAGTTCGGATTGATAGTTTTGATAGTTCAGTGATTGAAATTAGAAAAGATGATTTAAGTCCATTTTTAGAGAAGTTAACCTTAAGTGGGTTAATATAATGATTTGTATTATAGAATGTAATATTATTTAATATAAAATTCAGTACTATAAGAGTACAAGTGTACAGATGTAAAGGTATCTAGGACGAAAGATCTCGGTGCTAGCTAGTACTCATACCATGATCCCAGGAATCGCAATCCCTGGGATCCTAATCTCTAGGGCGACCAGCAATCATGCCTTTAAGGCGATCATCAACACTTTAAGGCGACCTTACCACGGACTTCCTTATATTTCTATAGACATATTTCCCGTGAACCATTTTTTTTTCACAGTCCCTCTCCCTCACTATCTAGGAATTTCTCTTTAAATGAATTACATTGTTTTAGGAGCTGGGGTTATTGGACTCTATACGGTCTTTGAGCTAATTGATACCGGAATTGACCCTAGATCCATCACTCTAATTGCTGAATATTCCCCAGGTGATAATTCTATTCAACGTTCGTCCCCCACTGCCGCTGCTTATTTCACTGCCATTTTACCATCGGATATTATTCCTTATACCCTGGATGCCTATGAAAGACTCAATAACATAAAGCTAAAGTTAGGCAACCGTTGTGGTTTAGCTAAGATCCCCATCATTCAATATCATGATGATCCTTTAACTGGACAGTATCTTGAAAACCTCAGTTTTTATGATGACATGAAAATCACAAGGTCGGCGGAGACAAATCAATTAAAACTCGAATATATAAGTTGGGCATTCAACCCTCCTGTATTCTTGAAGACATTGTTTGAGTACGCTATGAGTCAAGGAGTAAAATATGAGAGTAAAAAAGTTGATGATATCTCAGAATGTGAAGCGGATTTGGTGTTTAATTGTACGAGGAATGAGTTTCAAAGCATTAAAGAAGTGGATGATGATAACAATACTTACACGATAAGATCACAATATATCTTAGCAACAGCCCCTCAAGTGACACAATGTGTGACTAGCCATAATGTTGGGATGTTCACTTATATAATCAAAAGGCCTGATTCAGCATCAGGAGAAGTGTGTCTAGGAGGTAGTGACGAAATTAGTACCGATGAGACTGTCAAAGCCAATCAAACAAGAGATATTTTGTCTAGAACCACCGAATTATGCCCTCAACTTCTTGATGGTAAACCCATAGAGAGTTTGAAGATTACTCAAGTAAATGTTGGATTGCAACATGCTAGAACCACTGGTATTCGAGTGGAGAGGCAAGTGATAGAGAATAAGGTTATTATTCATAATCATGGGGCTGGAGGATCGGGAATTATAATAGGATCCACTATGGCCAGGAATGCTATCGGGCTTATATAATTATATAGCTGCTCAGTAAATTTTGCAACCAAAATGTCTCGCACTACGCACAAATTCCACCACAGCCCTAAGTCCGAAATGTGCAGTTTTGGCAATAACAATAAAGCCGGGACCAGGGGCTGGGTTAATTGTTGGACCAATGCTGGTTCAATCGGTGGATTCACTGGTGGTTCCCAGTGTTTATGCTGCCACTGCTTATCCAGTGCTAGTGGGTCCAACAGAGACGAGAATTGAGAACTAAACTGATCTCGACAGAGTAGGACCCGCGTACTAATACTATGGTATGGCAACAGCTGTCCGCTTCCTTCTCCTGATCGTTGTCACAGGCGTTTACCTACCTCCTTGATTGCTAAATAATTTGCACTCTTGCTTGTAGTTTCCTAATTTTTTTTTTTTTTTTTTTGCCATGCTACAAAATGGTTTTTGCAACTTCGCGCCTAAATTATTTTGGCTGCTAAAAGAATTCATATTTGTACACATCACTTTCTGCCTTATTAATGAACAATTTAAACCCTAATAGTTCTGACAAGGTCGAAGAGATAGCAAAGTCTAATCAAGTATCTGATACTGAACAAATTCTAGATATTCAAGAAGAACATAAGAGACGTGCATCAACCCAATTATCCAAAGAAGTTGATAAAGATAAGTTCCAAAGAAACATGGAACCAGAAATATCTCCTAGACATAATTCTCCAGCAATTGAAGTTGTTTCGAGTGATCAGGTGACCCAAAGTAAACAACCATCTTTGCAAGCAACTAACAGTAGTATGCATGCAGTAGAAAAAGAAGCTGGTGGAATTGATGGGAGCCATGAGAGTCCCAGTCACCAGGAAGAGGTCGATGACCAAATTGAAGGAAACAATGGTATCCAAATTCAGATGGAAAACCTCCTGTTGCAGCAACAAGTACGTGCAGAGTCGTCAAAAACCGAACAAATTGCACAACTTAAGTTGAAGCTCAAGCAACACGAATCAGTGATCAAGCAACACGAATCAGAGATCATTCAACACGAATCAGAGATCATTCAACACGAATCAAAGATCAAACAACAGCAATTAGAAATGCAAATGTGCAAATTAAAAATTGAAAAGATAGAGAGTCAAAAAGATGACAGTCTAATGGTACAAAACAGCACTAATAACCTCTCCAAATCCTCAACATTGGCTTCGGGCTATGGTATAAGCACTAAAGCTATGGATGAATTTATTGAGAAGGCTATGAATCCAGATATGACCATGATTGAAGCAAAACTGAAATCTGGAAGAGATTCTTTCATCAATTACGTTTTAGGAGTTAGACGTGATCAAATGATGCCTTTCCTCAGGAGCTTGGCATCTTATCAATCTCCTAAGTTACTGATACCTGGAGTTTGGTCCAAAATTATCAAGTTTTTGATCCAAGTCCCTTTCTTCCCATTTGAGTTGGACAAGTTCAACCGTTCAAATACCCCTCATCATGGAGCCAAAAACAAAGCAACCGAAAAATATCAATTTAAATTCTTAGATGTTGGTAATTTGGTTTTAAGTCTTGATAAATTGTTCAAATTATTAGACAATGCTAACCGTACAACCTTCGATATATTTATACAAATATTTTCAGTGAATCCCTTAGATGAACAGATGAACGAAAAAACATTGTCGATGACCTACTGTCATATCTTTGATAAAATTAAAGGCTTTCTCCAACACATTGGCATCGAAGGATTACAGAGTGCCGTGGAAAAAAGCATTCAAGCACAAAGCAATGATAACCCTTCAACGTTTATAAATCTCATTCCTGACTATATTCTAACTGAAGGTAGAAATCGTGTTTTGATTGGTGATTTTAAAGCTGGGAATCTAGTAAACCTGCTGATGGTTCTAGATAATAACTGGTTTTCTACTATTTCTAATAAATCTTTAAAGGGCCCCTTGAACCAAGTTGGGTGTTATTTGGTTTTTGGAAACTGCCCTCATGGATTTTTAGCTGCAAATGATGGATTTATAGGGTTCGAGATTGATCTTGAAACTATTGAACATAAGATATTACCCACCAAAGATACCGGCCAAAAGCTGTATGAGTTACCCATGAAACCTTTTATGACAACCCCCAGTGATATGAACTCTAAACTTTCCATGTTGGGGTCGCTTTTTGCTTATTACCTTTATTCGATTGAAACCACCACATTTAAGCAGCAAAAGATGATAGATCTCCGGTTGAAAGAATATTATGATAGGGGAGACTTGGTCTCGGGTACCAGTAGAGATGATTCACAAGGCGGTGGATCCCAAGGAGGTGGATCACAAGGAGGTGGATCACAAGGGGATGGCTCACAAGGAGGTGGATCACAAGGAGGTGGATCACAAGGAGGTGGATCACAAGGAGGTGGATCACAAGGAGGTGGGTATCAAGGAGGTGGGTATCAAGGAGGTGGGTATCAAGGACGTGGATCAAAAGGACGTGGATCAAAAGGACGTGGAAGAGGACGTGGAAGAGGACGTGGGTATCAAAGGAATACTATGGTTTATCATCTGCAAAACTATTACTCAACGACAGGAGCCCCAACAGACAACTATATAAAAACGGAAGCACTGGGTTCTTCTGATCCTGATGATTTATCTGAAACAAAAAGCTTCAATTCTCTTGTTCCGGAGCCATCTACTGCTGGAACTGATGAACCTTCAAATGAAGACAAAAGACCAGTTATTCATTTAGATTGTGAGAAAGTTGAATTCATCCGGGATGGCTCCAGAGTCCCTTTTTATGTTCTAAAGATGCCAGCTCATCCATTCAAACAATTCATTCCTTCAACTATACCCTCCGAGGATTTAGTGGTTGTTAAAGTGTTTGATCCAATTATCAACTGGCTATTTTGGGATGATTGTATCACTAATATGTCTCCTCGTTTAAAGTGTCCACCAACTGAAGCAGTGGAGAGGTCATATAACCGGGAAAGGTTTTGCATAAAAAGACTATGCCAAGATCAACGGTTCAATAACTGTTATATTAACCACGATGAGCTAATGATTAGTTTGTGTTTAACTCCAGGAACGTATCTCCATGGGAAAGCAATTTTGAGTAGATATATTGAATCCATACCTTTACCTGGGGATGATAAGATGTACAAGCAACTTGAAGAACAGATCTCAGTGATCCATGATAATGGAATTTGTCATAATGATATTGCTGAAAGGAATATATTATATGATAAGGATGAAAGGCTCTTTATTATTGACTTTGAAATGGCTGAGGAGCTTAATCAAGATGTGGCAGAAAGGGATTTTGAAGGTGTTGCTAGGATAAAGGAACGTATAACATATGGCTAGTCATAAGGTATATGTAAGGTGTAGGCAAGGTATATGTAAGGTATAGGCAATGTATATGCAAGGTATAGACAAGGTTCTATCAACAATTCAGGAACCAAGTAGTGTGAAGAAGAATAATGAGGTCGATGAGGCTCCAGATCGATGAGGTTTGAAGTCGATGAGGTCTACAGTATAAGGTGCATCAATCCAGCCATGAATGATGATATAGAGTTTAATACTCTAAATGACTTGAAATACATAACCAAAGAGCTCCGAAAAGACTCATACACCCTCAAAAATAGACTCCAGTCAATCATATATGACAATCTCTACATCAATCGATCACTAGACCTGCTCAATTTACCATATCCACTTATTCCCAATGAACGATGTGGATTATGGTATTTACCCCCGAGTCAATATGATAATACCAGTTATTTCAAATCAACTGATGGTCATACTAATGAATGGAAGTTCTCATACAGAAGACTCAATTTACATTTGATCCCCATAATCAAGAATAATCATGGAATCGTTATAATTGATTCTACCAGAAAAGGTAAATTAATTCCTGATGCTCTTCTGAAAACCATTCCTATTTGGTGCAGCGTATTGAATATGATATGTTTTGATGATCCCAAATTGAAATTGCCTGACTTTATTCCTGCTAGTGAATATCATGAGATCTTGAAAAAGATTCCTCTTTTTGCGGAAGAAGTGAAGAGATTGAAGTTATTTAGTAAGGAGTCATTGAATCTATCCAAGCCATTGATGCCATATTTTGTGTACCCCAGAAAGAAAAGCCCTGTTGATGTGGATGGAAATTACTATTCTATTGTGTGTTTAAGTGCTTCCGATAGTAGAATCAATAATGGTACTGGGAATGGAACGATGTCTATAGGTATATCTGGAGGAGGATGGCGAGACGACAATGATGATGATGATGATACCCAGGTGGTTAACTGGTATTATATCCAAGGGTCAGCAGATGATCATGAGCTTTGGATCACTAAAGATATTTGTGACGGAAAATTAACTCCTCAGATATTTTGGAGATTCTATCCCGAGTTAGTAAGAAATGAATTTATTGTGATGTCAGACCATGAACTAACCCACAGACTTAATCAATTGTACCACAAGTATTGTATTGACCGAGGGCCAAATAGTCAGGTTTTAACCAATGAAATTGGATACACTGGGATTTTATTTGGTAAACTTGACCATGACACCATGTACAATTTCCCTGCTTCAATAGTTAATATAATCATCCTTACCAAACATAAAATCAGCCAAATCCCTAAACTGGTCAAAGTGTTTCAATATGAGTTGGAGAGTAATAAGAAAGGATCTAAACAGTTGAGAGAAATTCTTCCTAAATTAATTCCAAGTCTTCAGCCAGGTAGAACATTAATTGTTTGTGAGAATGGTAAGGATTTGAGTGTTGGTGTTGTGTTAGTATTATTATGTGAGAAGTTTAATTTGGACTTTACCCCCAGACATTTGGGTGACTCAGACACACACCAGAAGCCAGATAAGGATATGATTAAACAGTTTTTGAATAAGATCAATGCCATTACCCCTGTGAATCCCAGTAGAAATACCTTACAAAGTGTGAATAGTTACTTGATGTAAGGGGCAAACAAAGACAGCATGATCAGTAGGATAGTTGAACCAGTGGAGTTTTAATGATTATGATAACACGGGTCAACGTTATAAACGTACCTCTCAAAATGATTCCTAGTTAATATATAAGTTTAACGGTATTACATCTGCTCTAAATCCAATGATAACTTGTTAATAAGAGTTTTGCAACCATTTATGGAATTTATTGCATAGTGCACGCCAATACAAACAACCGCACTGAAAATGGTTGGAGAATTTTCAACCAACTTTATATCAAAACCTTATCTTAACCATGGGGAGGTTTGTTGTATTACCGGGATTTTTACAATCGGGGAAAACATTGGCGGAAAAATCATCAGGGTTTAGAAAGCTCATGAAAAAGTATGGCCATGAACTCGATTATATTGACCCACCAATGTTAATTAACCATTACAAGGAGCTTCAATTCCAATTGGCCGATACCCAAGAAGAATGCCAACAGAAATGGGAACAGGTAGTGCTGAAGAACAACAATAGATGCTGGTGGCAACACGAAGAGCCCAATGAGTATAAAGGGTTCACTGATTCCTATAATTATGTGATGGACTATATTAACCATCATGGGCCATTTGATGGAATTATAGGGTTTAGTCAAGGGTCAGCCATGGCATTGATTTTGCTTCAAAAACTTCAGGTCAAAGTTTGTATAGCATTTTCTGGGTTTTGTTTTACAATCCCCACTGATCCCAATTATGACCGAGTTAACATAAATTATCAGATTGAAGATGTAAATGTTTATGATGATAAAGTAGGATTAAATCCTCAATATGCCAACCTTTATGACACTCAATCACCTGTAAAGATATTTAGCATCTATGGTGATAATGATATGTTAGTACCAGGAATCCGATCTCAATATATAGGCTGTGTATTTAAGCATGTTGAAAAATATGTGTTTGAAGGAGGACATATGATTCCTAATAAGAAGCCATTTTTGCAACCAATAATTGATAGAATTAACCAGGAATTACCGGATAACTCCCAGCATGAATAGGTGGTAGGTCAGCACAATTTAGTAGAATATATGATACTTTTAGACGGTATACAATACCTGTAGACCATACCATCCATATATACCATACGATTAGTATGCTTTGATACCGTAAGATCATCAGATCCCGTTTATACAGTCTTTGAGAGTTCCATAAACCTCTCATTAGTCTCTCTCATTTATCACCGTCTCAAATAGTGCGATTTGGACAATCTCACCAGAAAAAATTAACCCAAACCCAATCATTGTACCACAACTGCCCCATCTCATATCATGTCAAATATACCCTCTATATATAAGGAACAGAAAGAGTTACCGGCATGGGTAAAGAAGGAAAATAAGTATGATAAGTATGGAAGTAGAGCTAAACCAAATCCCGTTGCTGATACTCTGGATGTTAAAGATGAAAAGTATTCGAAATATGGATTAAAAGATGATGATAGAGTCAGTAGAATCAGACGATCAGATAATGGTGATGAATCTTCACGAAAACGCAATAAATCATATGGTCAAAGATATCAATATCCATCAACCAGTGGAACTGGAGCCGGAACTGGAGCTGGAACTGGCTACAGATCATCAACTGAACTCCGTAGCTCATCTAATGGCCCTCAAGAAGAGCCAGCCAGTACCACCACAACCACCGAAGAAACTATACAAGATGTCAATTCTAATCCCGAGTTATTAGCTTATACAAATTTACAAGCCACAAACCCCTCCAATTCATACTATCAGACGTTCCAAAGTAATATTAAACGAGATGGTAGAGACATCAATAATATCATTAGAACTCATTATAACCAAAGAACTTATCAATCAAAATATCAAGGAAATCGAACCAAATCACCCATTATAAAATTAAGGAATTTCAACAACATCATCAAATATATTTTGTTAGGAGAATTCTGTAAACCAGTAGATGAACATATGCCCTTTAGATTATTAGACTTATGTTGTGGGAAAGGAGGAGATTTGAATAAGATGGAATTCATTAAATTGGATGAATACATTGGAATTGATATCAGTGATGGATCAATTAGAGAAGCATTTAGTAGATATGAGAAGAATAAGGCTCATTTTATTCAACAAACTAGAGCTAGAGATAATCGAAAATATAATTTTGAAAGTTTTTTCGCTACTGGTGATTTATTTAATAAAACCATTCCAGACATTTTGGAGCCAAATTTTCCAGGAATTATTGATAATTTATTCCCACTAGATAATGTATCGATCCAATTTTCATTGCATTATGCCTTTGAATCTGAAGAAAAAGTTGAATGTTTAATTAATAATGTGTCAAAATCTTTAAAACCAGGAGGAAAATTTGTGGGGACTATTCCATCATCCGATTTTATTAAATATAAAATTAAGAAAAATATCACTCCAGATATGGAAAAATTTCAGTTTGGTAATGATTTATATCAAGTTAAATTTCATCAATTACCTCCATTAGATGGAGATTTCAATAATAATCCTTATGGAAATGGGTATAATTATAGCTTAACTGATGCTATAGACGATGTGCCTGAATATGTTGTCCCTTTTGAAACATTAAGAAAAGTATGTGAAGATCATCAATTGACATTAAAATTGAAGAAAAATTTCATTGAATTTTTCAATCAACAAATCCCCCAATATTTCAAGAAATTGAACAATAATTTAATTCAAAGTATTAAAAGATCAGATGGGAAATATGGGGTGGAAGGATTAGAAAAAGAGGCCATTGAATTTTATTTGGTATTTGTGTTTGAGAAGAATTGATAGGGGTGGATTGACTAGCATGGCTCATGCCTATGAGTTTGTATAAGGGTATAGGTCACTATGATCACACGAATATAGCACCATGTCTAGCACCACGTCTATCTCCGAGTCCACCACGTCAATCTCCTTGTCTCCTCATCTGACTTTAAGGTTTTATTAGCATTTAAAGTTAATCATAAACTTTGGTGGACAATATTTTTAAAAACTACTTTTTGATCAAAAGTATCGAATACGATTAAACACAGATGTTATATATTAGTAAAACTCGATTCAGTCTGACTCTTCTACTTCCGTTTCTTCAATATCATTATTATATCTACTAGAAGTTAGTTCCTTCACTCCCTTATAGGAGTTTTAAAGTGTTTTTATATACAAAAATGGGTTTAAGAATTAGTATTTATCAATTAAAAAGTTTTTGATGTCTTCTTCAATTTTGTCAGATCTAAACGGAAAGAAAACGTCAATGTCTTTTTTAAACTCTGGAATTTCATCCAAGCCTACCTTAAGTGGCGTATCATAATAAATATTTTTATCAATATCAAAGTATTTGTAAGCAAACCCAAGCTTTTTGGCCTTGTTTACTTGACTTTCATACAATGCTTTGTTTAATTTAGAACAATACCATATAACATTAATTTCTGGATCAATGAGTAATTCATCGATCTGGGTATATGATACAGAAGCCAAAACTATACTATACCGTAACCATTCGAATTTTTCTATTATATGTTTTACAGTGTACGATGGCAACTTTATATTATTTATAAAGAATATGGGCTTATATCTCTCTACCCATTCATCTTTAACATAGCTGCAGCAAACAAATCTTGCTACACATAATTCACAAAAATTGTGTTTATTATCATCCTTGAATTTGTCGAAAATCCATAAAGCGAAGTAAGTATTAATAGTAATTCCATGTTTAATAGCAATTACTTCTTCTTGTTCGATATTATTGATGTCAATATCGTAGGTGCTTCCGGTATATGCCTTTGCTACGTTGTTCATTGGTTATTTATAAAATGAGACTTGTTTTCAATAAAGTGAGCTAAACAAAGATTTCGTGCATTAAGCGATTGTTACAATTTTGGTTATAATATGTACAGTAATTTGGAGAGTAATACTTGTTAATAATTGAGGTGTTTTAGTAGCTGATGAAGCTCTAGAACCTCCATTCATAGTTAAACTTCGCGCTCCAAGAGTTTACCAAAGCCATTTTGTTAGCGATCTGGGGTCCATTTTGATTCCACCGCATTTATTGTATTATCGATCTGCTAAAAAATCAACATCTCCCTCTTTTATTTCTAGCATTAATCTGTTCACAGTGGCGTATTCGATCAAAATATGATATACCTCATTCCACCTGACAGTCAGTCCATCGTGTTTTTCCTTATAAAATATCTTTTCTTTATGTTGGGCTATAGTGGTTTTGATAATCTTGTCGACTTCTTCAGTATAGACCTTTATCTTGTCTTTGTTATCGTAAATGAATAAAGCAAAAGACAAATTGATAGTTATGCCTTGTAAAAGAATATCGTAATCGTCGTACGTAAAGTCCAATCCTCGGTAGTCACCAAAACCTATTTGCACATATCTTTCATCATCGTCCATTGGAATTAATTGTTCAATTTTATTTTCTTTTGAGTGTGTTTTATTCTCCGCGAAATGGGTGCAAAGTGGTACTAAGGTTACTTCTAAAGCATATGCAATAATACAGACATACAAAGCTCCAACATTGAGTTGAAGACATATTAAAAGTAATAGAGTAAAAACAACCACACACCCCGAGGGGTGATTCAATTCCCTTAACCTTTCCACAAGGTAGAAAGCTTCTTATAATTATATGTCGTGTCAGTCATATAATCTTATCGCATCAGAATCTCTAACACAGTGTTTTCAGGATGAATCCAATTATTGATAATGCTGACATTGATGACTGTTGCCTGTGGCAAAACAAAGAGGAGCAATCGCCAAACCAAAGCTCCACGTCTAGCACCATGTCTAGCACCACGTCTAGCACGTCTATCTCCGAGTCTAGCACATCTATCTCCTTGTCTAGCACGTCTATCTCCTTGTCTAGCACGTCTATCTCCTTGTCTAGCACGTCTATCTCCTAGTCTAGCACCATGTCTAGCACCACATCTAGCACCACGTCTAGCACACCTCTAAAACCACCTCTAGCACCACGTCTAGCACCACATCTAGCACCACATCTATCTCCTTGTCCACCACGTCTATCTCCTCGTCTCCTCGTCCGACTTTAAGGTTTTATTAGCATTTAAAGTTCCACTTCAATCATAAACTTTGATGGACAATATTTTTAAAAACTAATTTGGCTTGTCTTGCAGATACTATACCGGAGCAAGTTGTTTAACGGAGCTAACAAATTTCCATTCTAAGTTACGAGATTGTTATGTGGCTTAAAGTTTGACGCTTGAAGTTTATGTGCTTAAAGTTTTACCAGAACTTAAACTTAAACCACTAGTGACTTCCATCACCTTTTTCCATGACCAAATTCTCACACGGAATAATCATCGAATCCTAAAGAGGAAGTGCTAGTCTAGATTATCTATAGCCGAATTACCTTGTTTCAAGGGGAAGGTTTAAAGTTTATAATTTGAATTAATTCGTAGAGTTGTCACATAAAACCTTTTGAGGGCACATAGGACATATTTACCTAATTAGCACAATAAAACACTGTGTTACTTAAGCGGATCAAAATACAATGAAAAAGACATATACTTGCATATATGATATAATCGATGGGCGCGTTAAAATAGTACTACTCTATTGTTTTAATTAAGTCCGAAGGTAGTAGCAGAACTTTAGTAACGAATTCTACTTCCGTGCGCAGTTTAAGAAGAATTTCAGATGAAAAAGTGAGAGAAGAAAAAAAATAAAAATAAAAAGAAGAAAAAAAAAGAAAAGAAAAAAAACGACACCTGTATAACATGGATACAATGAATTTATACCGGCCACTAAGAGCATTTTAGAGCATAGAAAATCTGTGGATACATCTGCGGATGGGACGCTAGGTCTACATGCTTTTGGTTCTACTTAATTCCGGTTTTCAGGGAATCTGGAGGTATATGACTATACGAAAACCTTTGGGGGCGTTCATCTCTTCATCCTTCATCCCCTATTCTTGACTAATTGGGTAAATAGCAAATGGCATAAAATGTGTAAAATGTGTCTCTAATACATACTGATATAAGACACTTCCTGACGCCACGGTTAAGATTATCCCAAATTAGAGAGGTTCGGTGTAGCTTTTTTTTTTTTTTTTTTCTAGTTAGCGCACTAGAGAACAATGTATAAACAATACAAGATTTAAATTAATAGTGCCAACTAGCGATTGACTATAATAAGGTAGAAGTAAAAGAATTCTTGTAAAACTTAAAAATTTTTTTAACAATGATCAACTATTTCACCATATTGTTTGAAAATAAATTCTCCAGTAGAAGAAGTGGGAGATGACAACTCAATGAGTCACTAATGCATACGTTAAATACCTTCGATGAGGGAATCAGTGAATTAGGAGACCATATAGAAACAGGATATGATTGAATGGATTATAACTGCCATCAAGTCTTCAATCGGTCGGCTATATGTCAATTTTGGTTTAAAAGGTTTATAATCAAGATAGTCAATAATAGATTGCTGTTAGGCACACCCTTCTTATGCACGTTTCAGGTGTAATTTCAGATTTAGATATACTTTAAACTGACTTTAAATATATTAGTCGATTCATTATCCAGAGACTCATAATCGGCTCGGGTATTGAGGTGTTTATTTCGGAACTCAAATCTCAGGTAGAGTGATAATATCTAGAGACTTTTGGAATTTGTTCTTGCCTAGGCTTGTTCGATGAGCCTGTGACTAAATTTGATGGAAGCTATTGCCGTTCTGCAACTGTATGCAAAGCTAAATCGGCCCCGATGGCATATGGTTGCAGCGACCGGAACAGATAATAGAACATGGTGGAATGCAGGAACGTTGGATTAAAGGCTAACTAGTCATATAGAGTGTATGGGGCGCAGACATGTAAAAAAAAAAAAAATGCCGCTACCTAGTACGATTATTGGACTAAAGCCAAAACCTACTTTAGGTACCTTCTATGTAGTCACAAGGGGCATATATACAATAATTCGCGGCGTTCGTGTCTCCCTACTCCTGGCCCTTCTTGCTCCTCCTGGTCCCGCGGTCCTAGTTGGACCGATTTTTGAACTACCGGTAGCCTCCCAATTCTGTGATTAAACTATTCAACCCCCCTCGCTTAAATTGTTCTATTGGATTGTACACAATGAATGGTTAGGGCCTTCTCTATTGATCCGATTCTTTTCTTATTCCTTGATAAGGTATCCGTATATTCGTAAGTTAAAACTGGTATGGATCAGTAATATATAATAGCAATACAGCAGCCAAGGTGCAACTAGTGATAACTTATAATTAAAGTTACATGAATCGTATAGCATCCAATTATTACAACCACCACCACCACTGCTACTACTACTTTTACTACCACTACTACCACTACTACCACCCCCCATCATCGTCGCGCCGTATTATTCTCTGCTCTTCATCCCCCTTCGGCTCACTCCACCCTACTTTCCGCGTAAGAAAGTCGCACCACCCTCCTCTATTATTAGTTGCATTACCTAATCGGATTTATTGGTTTATAGATATAGTTTAAATTTATTCGTATTGTTTTATTTGCTTTGTACTAATTTAGAGTGATTTCTTTTTGATCACCAACCATTTAAACTTTGGTCTTAAAGTTTGGTACGGAATTTGATGTTCAAACATTTCTCGTATCTTGGTGATTCCAGTAATATGGGTGATCATGTCTATCAGTTTTTTGTATTGCCTCTGCCTCTGTGGTCTTATTGCCTTCATTGGTGATAAATTGTTTGGTGAGACAACGAGAAAATGAGATCTCGGGCTTCTGCGTCTGCTAGTGAATGTTCGCTAACAAATACACTTTCCTTCTTAATATGTTTTACTGTTTTCCAGCTTACATTTGGGTATCTGGTAAATCGTACAAATAATATCACCACCCACCCATTATACTACGATCAATTATTTGAACCTAAACTCTACATTATACACACCACTACTCTATACACTTACTATGGTCTCGCATCATCTCTGCACTCTTTAGCTCAATGACCACAACCATAACCCCCATCCACCAATCCACCCATCCACCGAGAACTTCTCTACACCTATAGGCCCAACAATAAATACAACAAGCACATCACCTGTCCAGCTCCACCTTATTCTGATCAATCCCCAACGCTTAAACCTTCATAAACTAACTTACTGTAAAAACCTCTATTGTTAGGAACGACTGCAGAATTTCAACTTTTTTTATTTTTTATTTTATTTTTTTTTTTTTTTTTTTTTTTTTTTTTTTTTTTTTTTTTTTTTTTTTTTTTTTTTTTTTTTTTTTTTTTTTTTTTTTTTTTTTTTTTTTTTTTTTTTTTTTTTTTGCTGCACGTTAACAGTTCCTATATAGAATAGAATTCAACAACCTTTAAAAGAACCACAACATCTGTTTTTTTAACTTTTTTTACGTTTCCAGCTTTTCCAACCCCAAAATTTATTATTTTGTTATCTGGTAGGATATATAGCTATAGCAAACAATAGTCAAAGTCATAGACTGCAGAAACACAGAGTTATTGACCACCAGATCAAATCAATTCAACCTAATTGAACTTATATCGACATCAGTTCAAAATCGAAATCGAAATCGAAATCAAAACCTTCACTTATTCCTTCAAGTCATTCACTTTCTTTTATCAAGCATTAAGCATTAAGCATTAAGCACCACATCAATTGATTGGTTTCCCTACTGTCAGCCAAAATTTCGGTATCCAGTATTACAAGACATCCACCAAGTTCTGTTCCGTATAATGAACCTACTATGAATCCAGAAGATGATAATGATACGATACCGAGTAAGAATCAAGCCTCTGAATCAACTAATTCTGGGGATGGGTTGTCAAATAATCAATCGAATCCAAAAAGTATATCAATAAATATGATGTTAAATGATTCCAAGAAGCAAGAACACGAAGAACATAATCCTCATTCAGACGGGTATGGCTCTGGTTCTGATGATAATAAGTCCACTGGTGGACCCATATTATATGGTGATTCTAGACCTGGAAGACGGTTTAGAAGAAGGTATAATCAAATCATCAGAAAGTACAATTGTTCATTTCCTGGTTGTAATAAAAGTTATGGAAGTCTTAATCATTTAAATACCCACATTGTTACTAAAAAACATGGGCAACGGAAATCAAAATCTGATTTCCAACATGATGAGTTTTCCTCCAATAATTTGGAATATAATGGAAATTATTGGTATGGTTACATGCCTCAACAACAATTTCTGAATGGGTATGTAAGATATCCCTATATGTATTATCCATATCCTATGGCCAGACCGGGGGCTGGACCTCATGTTCCACAAGGGTATCCAATGGCACCAGGTCAACCAATGGCATCAATGCCCCAAGGTCAGCAAATTCCTCAGGGTATTCCTCAGGGTCAACCAATTCCTCAAGGACAACCTATGCTTTCTGGCCATATGCATCCAAATGTCCAGCAACTCCCAAATGGTATGGTTCTTCCCCATGGTCAAGTTCCTGGTCAACCACTTCCTCAGCAACCCCTTGGTGTTCAACCAATGCAAATTCCACCCCCTTCAATTCCTGGTCAACCAATTCCTCAACAGCAATTACCAGGAATAGTGTCTAATATTCAAGGCCAACAAATGTCTCCAGGTCAATCATTACCTCAAGGCCCAGTTCCTAATTCTTCCATGTTTTCTCATAGAGTACCTCATCCACCACAAGCCCCACCATCTCAACCACATCCACCTACTGCTCCTATGGAGCCAGCCCGGCCTGATCCAAATGTTTCTCAAGTCCCCCCTAATGTTCCTGAACACCATGCCCCTACCTTACCACATCCTGGTATTGCTCCCCATCCTTATTCAACTCCAAGACAACCCCATGTACAACCCCAATCATATACCAGTCCCTCAAGTAAATTCCACCAACATTTGCCAGGAATTCCTCCTCCATTAACTCGTGAAGGATCAAGATCAGGTGCTAACTCTACCACGAATTCTCCTGCTGTTGCTAATGTATCCCATAACGAGCAGCGGCATGCTCCTCAATTACCACCATTATCTTCCATAAATTCTCAAGCATCTCAGGAGTATTCCCAAAACCCATCCCATTCTCATTCTAGTCATCAATCTGAAACCAATTCCAATGCATCTCAACAGAACTCGGATCATGGCTCTCGTTCTCATTCTCCTATACGACTTCCTCCAATAAAGCTGCCCAAGCAATAAATCTTGCCAAGAATTAGCCCTTGTTTTCTGGTCCTTTTCTCCCATAATTCTCCCATTCTAATTTAATTTGTGTATTATTAACTTTTCACGGAGAAACTGTTCCTTTTAGGGGAGTTGTAATTTTTTGCAGCAATAACACAATCATTTTGACCCAGACAAAATATGGAGTATCCGCTCACGTGACTCCATAGTAGTATTCAAATTACCCCTACATTATTATTGTATAGCTGGGTACTTATTATGTATTTATGTATTATAGAAACCCATCTTATGTAGATTGTACTATGTAATATAGACCTTTCCAACAATCACTGGTAATAGTTCAGGGCGATGATTCCGCGATGATTGTCCGACGCCATTTTTGCTGCGGTGATATTCAATGAGATCTGCTACCATTGTCAATTATTACTTCCCTTCATGGACAGTGAGTTTATATCTGAATCCATTGGTTCTATGGACTCTTCTACGGCCAATACAGATAACGGGGGCCCAAATAAGAACGGTGATACTGCTAACGATACCCATGAAGCATCACAAACCACTGGGAAGCTGACCAATGAAACATCCCAACAACCTAACGTCCAAAAACCATCAACACAATTAGCCAATGATATAACTCCAGATTTGACGCCAACGAGTTCCACTCCCAATTCTCCACCTGCTGGTGGCAGTCCCGAACCTAATTCAAAGCCTAAGAGGAAGAGGTTAACTCTTCAAGAACGATTGGCTCTTGCTACTAAAGGTAGAGAAGATGAACAGAAACAACAGAAACAGGATTCAGAGCCTGATAAACCAGACACCAACAAAGCAGAGACTGCCAAATTACAAACGGAAAACTCAGATGGTGCACCAGATAAACAGGATTCAAAAGAGGGATCAGTCAACAAAGCTCATTCACAGTCAGAATCACAGCCACAAAGATCTTTATCACCATCAAAAGTTAAACCTGGTTCAGATCATCCCTCTGACTCTACGATCCCTACAGATTCAAATACCATAGAAGTTGAATCTAAGTCGTCTGCTAATCTATCAGATCCAAAGACCCCATCAGAGTCAGATCCAAAGACCCCATCAGAGTCAAGGCCAGGGCCAGGACCAGAACCAGAGCCACAATCAAAATCTTCTACCTCTCATGATGAAGAATTGATGAAATTACGGCAAGAAAATTCTAAATTAAAGCATGATATTACCAAAGTACAAACCGAAAATACTCGATTAAAATCTACTAGTGTCAATAGTCAACTTGCTAAAAAGGATGAATTGATCAATCAATTAATGAAAGAAGGGGAAGCCCTTTCTATCAAAGAACTTAAACTTAATGAAACCATCAAGAAATTAAAGAGTACCAATAAGGACCTTGAACTAACGGTTGAAGATTTTAATCAAAAAAATGAAGAAACCCTAATTAAATTAAATGATTTTGATGAAATCATGAAAGCTAATGGTATCAAATCTATTAATCAATTATCAGAGATTGTTAAATCTCATAAGAAATATTCTACTGAAGATTTTGAGCAAAAATATCATCAACAAGTCAAACTATACAATGAAGAAATCAATGCTAATGATACTCTTACCAAAAAGAATAATGATCTTGTGATTCAATTAGATTTGATTAAACAAAAACACCTGGTAGAATTAGATTCCAAAGATCGTCTTATTAATAATTTGAAGTCCCAATTAAAATCTAGTAAACAATCAAATCATGAAGAAATAATAAGATTAGAAAATCAAATCGAACATTTAAGACTTATGGCAGAATCACGTCCTTTAATCACCAAGTCCCATTCTAATAATGATGATTCTGGTTCGGCTGGTGATTCTTTACAACCAATTGATGATTCAGAAAATACCATCAAGAATTCGGATACTTACAATAAGTTATATAAGAATTATTCAAATCTTCAAACTGAATACTTAAATTCAAAAGAGAATTGGAAATTGATTGAAATCAACTATGATAATAAAATTAATGAATTAAACAATTTACTTGATCAATTGAAAAAGACCAAATTCCAATTGATTCATGATAATAAATCACTTAAAAATTTGATTAATGATAAAGAATCAAAAGTTTCTGAATTGATTGATACCAATAATGACTTGACTAAAACCATTACTGACATTAAGTCACAATTAAATAATCAATCACAAGAATTGGATGGATTAAGAGAAAAACTTGATAAGATGAATGTGATTTATAACAATGAAAAGACCATGTTGAATGGTAGGGTTCAAGAGTTACAACAAAGAAATGATCAATTACTGACAGATAAATCATCAAAATCAGGTCAAGGTCAAGACCAAAGTCCTGGTCAAGGTCCTGGTCATGGACCTGGTCATGGTACAACAACCACTACAATCCCATTATCAGACATTCATTCAGAATCAATAACTTCGGCAGAATTATTACCACCAACCCCTAGTGAATTCCCCACTAGACCATTTCAATCCAGATCTAATTCTATCTTTAACCAATCATTTAATATGTCCTCACATTCATTTGATAATGATCACGACTCGGTAGAATTCGATGATTCTTCAATCATACCTCCCAACTCCACCTTGAACTCACAACAACAACAATCTAACTCTCATTCCTTCCAATTAATCAATAAAATGTCTTCAACTATTCGAACCTTAAAGATCGAACTTAATAGTTTAAAGGATGAGAATGTGACTTTGGTAAATGAAAAAGATCAATTAGAAAATAAATTATTATCGAATTTTAATAATTTATCATCCATAGAACAATTGAATAAGAAAGTGGAGCAGTTGGAAAATGAATTATCTCAAAGAACCAAAAAAGAAGACAATCTATTATTGTTACTTGGAGAGAAGGAAGAACGGGTGGAAGAATTGGTTAATGATGTACAAGATTTAAAGGATTTATGTAAATTGCAAGTACAACAAATGATTGAATTACAAGAGAGTAAGTAGATTATTTTATAGACATAATATAATAAGGTAGTATAGTAAGGGGTTATGTAATGAGATGGTATTAGGCGGTAGGATAAAGAGGGTAGGGTAAGAGGCCCAGATATATTGAGTAGACCTATAGTTGGTAAGTAGCTGTGTGATCGGTGTACTGAACCAATTTGCAGCCATCTCTCTCATCGCTCATCGCGACATAAAATTTAAAATTTTTTTAAACCAATTTTCAAATAGTAATAGTTAACCATGGATCCAAGTAATGGGTACTATTGTAATATAATAAACAAGGGTAGAAATGAGTTACAAATATTTGAAACTAATGATTTCACCTTGGTTAATTCTGTTGAATTGGAACCTGAACAATCCTTGAAAAAAATTATCTGGGTACCTACTCAAGATGATGCTGAAAATGATAATGATGATGGTGATGATGATGATGAACAATATAATATTGTTTGTTTAGTCCCACAAACATTGTTGATAGTATCACCTTTGGTTGGTATTATAGATCATATTCCATTGGATTTGGACCACGATTTGAATGATATCTGTTACTTTAATAATCAGATTTGGGGATGTTTTAATCAAGGAATCGTTGAAATTAGATACCTTCAAAAGAAATGTATGAAACCTATAAATTCCAAAGAAGACTTCAAACTCATTGTTCCAGCTCCAGATTCTACTGGCTTGTTTACATTATCCAGTAATGGGAAGGTATGGAAAGTTTCAAAGAGACTGATTAAAAGTTATGGAGATACCAGAGTTAGTCAATTATCTCGTGTTGATTATGTTCAAAATGACAATAATAATGACATTATTTTTGGTAATAAACACCATGTTTTAATTAATGAGGAAGTTCACGATATTAAAGACTTTGTTAACTATCGATATATCAATGGGATAAGGTTCTTATTTACTAAACAATCTGTTATTATATTATCCAATAATGAAAAAATTACTTTGAATGGGAATAATTATTTCATTGATGTAACCCCTACAGATGATGGAAAAGTATGGAAATTCATTTATAAGCAAGGAAGTTCCATTAATGTAATAGAAAGTGAATTAAAGTCCCAAACCATTGATGATCCCAATAATAAATCCACCAAGTCATCACATAAAAATTTATCATCAACATCTACCACTTTACCGGATGAAATTGATTTAGACATTAATAATGTAAATAATCTACCCCTTGAAGACCTTTATCACCAAATCGATCAAGCCATTGATAATCAAGATAAATCAACCACCACCTCATTATGTGAAACAAACGACCGTGAAGATACTATAAAACTTTGCATTCAAAGATTAATAGCCCCTCAACAAGAGTTTTTAATAGAAACTTTGGTTCCTAAGATATCTAAGAATAGTTTAAATTCTTTTAACTTATCTATTTGGTTGAAATGGTTATTAATAATAAACCCCAATTTGTTATCGTCTATTAAACCAAAGAAACTTAAAGGTTTACATAGTAGTTTATTAAAGTCATTAGAATATTATCCAAATTTATTATCTATAAAAGGGAAATTAAATTTATTAAAATCACAGCAAGATTTGAAACAAAAATTAGCTGATTTGGCCCTTCAAGGAAATCAAGATGATGAAGGTAATGCTAGTTTTAATATGACTGCTGATATTACTCAAGATAGTGTTGGGGATAGAACTCATGATAGAGATAATGATGATTCTGTATTTATAGCTAATGGGGAAAATGATGATGATGATGATTCTTTAGTGGAGGCCCAACCACAAGATGATTAAGAGAAGAGGGTATACGTGTAGATATATATGTAGGTATATATGTAGATATATGTGTAGGTGATATTAATGTATAGAAGTCATAACAATTATAGGCCATTACCTCCCATTTCCCTGTTCGCAGCCATTTGAGAAAAAAAGGAACAAAAAACAAAAAAAACAATTTTCCTACTCATCAAGAACCATGGCTGAAAAAACTTACATATCATACGAATGTATTCATAAACTTTGTCAAAAAGCTGCTAAAGAAATCAAAGAACAAGGCCGTCCTATTGACTTAATCATAGCCATCGGGGGTGGAGGATTCATTCCAGCCAGAATCTTAAGATCATTCATTAAAGAACAAGGGAAAAAGAATATTCCTATTCAAGCCATTGGATTATCGTTATATGAACAAATGACTGATGATCCTGAAGAATCTATTGGTAAAGAAGTTATTAGAACCCAGTGGCTTGATTTTGGTAATTTAAATCAACATTTTGACTCGTTGATTGGGAAAAATATTATCATTGTTGATGAAGTTGATGATACCAGAACTACTTTACATTATGCATTAACTGAATTACAAAAAGATGTTAATGAGTTACAAGAGAAACTTGGAAGAACTGATGAAGAAACCATTTTCCAAATCTTTGTATTACATAATAAATTAAAACCTAAAAGAGCTGAATTACCACAAGAATTGTTCGAAAAGAATCGGTATATCTTGGGGGAAAATGTTGAAGATAAATGGATTGCTTATCCATGGGAAGCTACTGATATTGATACTCATACAGATTTGGCTAGAGCTCAAGGAAATATATAGGTGATGACAATGAATATGAATATATAGAACTTATTGTATTAGATGACCATTACTATTATTAGATTACTACTATCAGTACCACTACTACTACCACTACTACTACCACTACTACTACCACACCAATTGCCCTGATCATCTAAAATACTCTTGCCTTAAATCTTTATCTCACATTAAATCAATTCCATTGTCTCGACATCTTTCTCGTGTCAGTTCCCTCGTCTATATGTTCGTCAATAACTGCAAATTCCTCTGATTCGTCTTCTACACAACTCTGCGAAAAAGCCATTTTTGACAGAATTGGTACCTGAAAGTATCATCATCAATTTGAATCACACCTAGGATTATCCATTGAAAAAACTCCTTCAAAGGTCACTGAAAGGGCATATAACGCGAGGACCTTTTAAGATTTCTATCCATATTCGATTCATCTAGACTCATTGATTCTAGAATCATTGATCATAGAAATTTTTACCTCCTTGTGTTCCCTAGCATTAACAACCATTAGTCTCGAGAACCATCACCAACATCAAGTCAAAAATGGATTCAATTGTACTCCTACGGTGTTTTGAAGCTACATTAGAAGCAGATCCTCTGATCAGACAACAAGCAGAAGAAGAATTATCTCGATTAAGTAAAACTCCAGGGTTCTTAAAAGCATGTTTAACTATAATCCCCCATCACGTTACTGAAATTCCTGCCAGTTATAAAATGGCAGCAGCAGTATATTTGAAGAATAAAGTATTAAAATGTTGGGGGATTACTGATGAAAATAACATCAATCGAATCTCAACACAGGAGATTGCTTATATGAAATCAGAATTATTGCCAGTAATAACTGCCAGTGAATATAATATTAAACAACAATTGATCATTGTTTTAAAGATGATTATTTCTTTAGAATATCCCCATAATTGGCCAGAATTACTCGAACAAACAGGGAAATATTTTCAACTTGAACCTAGTACTAACAATACCAATAATCCCATTATTGATGATGAGAATCTACTTAATAAATTATATACTGGGTTGGCAAGTTTACTGGAAATTGTTAGAAGATTTCGATGGTGTAAGAATGAAGAACGGAATGATATTTTAAATCCCATCATCGAACAAAGTTTCCCATACTTATTGGAAATCGGGAATTTATTAGTATCAAATTCAGAATATTTAACTGAATTTAGTAGTGAAATTTTAAAATTGATATTAAAAGTATACAAATTTGCAACTTGTTATGATCTACCAGCCCCTTTACAAACTAGAGATCTGATGTTACAATGGGGACAATTCCATGGGAATATTATTAATATGAATCTTCCTAATTATTGTAATTCTAATCAACATGAAAATGAAAATGCTAAAGACCTTTTACAAATTTCTAAGGCTTTAAAATGGTCTTTAGCTAATATTAATCAATTATTTACAAATTATGTGTTATCAGCAAGACATAACTATAAACAATTTAAATCAATGTATTTAAATGATTTTTTACCCTATTTAATCAAAAATTTAATTACCATCATTGAAATGTGGTGTGATGGTCAAAAATGGTTAAATTTATCAGCATTATATTATTTGATTGAAATTTTATCAAATTCTATTAATATTAAAAAATTATGGTTAAATATAAAACCAATCATTGAAAATATCATTCAATTTTTCATTTATCCTTTAGTAAAATTATCCCCTGAAAAAATCGAAACTTTTGATAATGATCCTCATGAATATATTCAATTAACATTTAGTTCATTTTTATATGAAAATAATTCGCCTGATATTGCTGCCATAAAATTTTTAAATAAATTATTAGAAACCCGGAAAAAACATTGTTCTGATTTAATCATTAAATTTATTTATCAAGAATTATATACCTTGATACAACTTCAAATGAATCGAACAGATGGAACTATAACTGGTGATACTGAATCTGAAGCAATTGATAAAGAAGCATTATTAAGAATCATTGGATCTATTATCAGTCATTTATTAGAAAATAATTCTAAAAATAAATATTATTCCGAAATGGAAGGGTTTTTAATGAATTTAATTGTTCCAAATCTTTCAAGTAATTATAAATTTCTTCAAGCTAGAACTTATGAAATCATTGGGAAATTTAGTGATTTAGAATTTAAGAGTTCTGATAATTTAGATATGATTATGTATCATATTTTAAAGAATTTTAGAGATAACACTGAAGATAATTTAGTGATTTATTTGGAGAATTCTCTTGCTATTCAATCTTTTTTACATATTCCTCAATTCAAAGAACATTTATCGGTGATTATATTACCAGTAATGTCCAAATTATTAGAAATTAGTAATGAAATTGATAATGATGCCATATCTGTTGTTATGCAAGAATGTGTGGAGAATTTTAGTGAACTTTTACAACCATTTGGGGTTGAATTAATTTATAATTTAGTAGAAAATTTTATGAAGATTATTACTGAAACAGAAGATTCTATCATCAATAATGTTAATAATCCTAATAATCCCCATAATGATAATGATGATGATTTAACTAATACTCTTGGAATCTTAGAAAATCAAGATAATAATAATGATAAAATTATGGCTGGTATTGGAATCTTAAATACGATTATTACGGTTTTATTATCATTTGAAAATAATAAAGATATTGTTAATCAACTTACTAAAGTATTAGTACCAATGATTAAATATGTTTTAACCACTAAAAATGATAATTACTTATTTGAAATCAGTGAAATCATTGAAAATTTAATTTATTCAAATAAATCTGTTACAACAGATTTATATGAAATTTTACAATTACTTAATGAATTAATTAATGATGGCATTGGACTTATGTATTTTGAAGAATTATTACCATCATTCAAGAATTTCTTAATTTATAGTGATTCCAATAAACCTATAAGAAATGAACCTAATATCCATGATAATGAATCATCTATCGAAATAACTGAATTAGAAAAACGGAAAGATATCATCTTTATGAACATTTTCACAACCCTTAATCAAAAATATGATAATGAAAATGATTTAAGATTAAATTTTGAGTTGATTCAATATTTCGTTCTAACTTTACAAACAAAACTGGTTAATTATCTACCTGATATAATTAATCAAATGATGATGGTGGTGGATCTTGAACATGGAGTATCTACTAATAACAATGATAATGATAATGAGAACAACAACTTGTCCTTTAAAATATCCTTTAATAACGTCATCATTGCATGTTTAATTTATGAATCAAATTTAATCATTATGTTATTACATGAGAAATTCAATACGTTTCTAAACGGATGGTTTAAAATTATTCCTAAATTGACTAGAGTTTATGATATAAAATTGTCTATCCTTGGGCTAATGTCATTGATTAATAATAGTAATATCATTGCTAATGTGAATTTAAGTAGTAACTTGGTATTATTGGTGAAGAAATTACCTGGAGCTATGAATGATTTGAATAAACGGAGAATGTTGTTTAATGCTGATTTTCCTAATAATTTATCAGTAATAGGTCTGCAAGGAGATGATGATTTTGAAGCGGGTCTTGTTGGGACTAGTCATGATGGAGAGAAGAATAGTAATAATGGTGGTGGTGGTGATGAACAGGGAGATGGATGTGATGATGATGATGATGATGACTATGATGAAGAGGAAGATGATGATGAAAATGATGTTTATAACAATGCACATCACAACCCTAATCTCGCTGATGATGGAATTAGAAATAGTAATATTGATATCACCAATCAACTGGATGCATTTTCTACCTCAGATGGCCAAAATATCTCCCATGATGGAGATGACCAAGTGAGCTATTTGAAGTTTTTGCAACAAGAGGATTTAAAATTAGAAGAGGATATTGTAGAGGATCCATTAGAGATAACTCCTTTGGATAATATAAATTTACAACCTATTTTAGTTAATTTCAATGCCTTGTTACAAACCACCAATTCTGAAAAGTATGGTAAGCTTTTTGGACAATTTCCTGAATTTGGTCAAGTAATAAATAAAGTATAGGTGTATATCTTAATGCATAAATATAGATTATAGTACTAAAATTAGCAGTTGATTGGGCCGCAGTAGTTGAGCAACGGTTGGGCCGCAGCTCTAGTCCCATCATCGTGGTTTCACCTTTCCGTATTGTCGTAAACAACAAAAGACCCTTAACAGTTAACCCCTGTTGCTACAAATATAATTCTGGATTTAAAGAATGGGGTAACTTTCTGTTCTACTTTGAGCTGCATTACGGTTCTGATCATTCGATTGAACCAGTAAATGTTGAGAGATGGAGGATCTTTGACAGAAGAATATTACCAAACAGGATGGGATAGATACTGGATCAACAGAGATAGTAATTATCAACAGAGATGGTAAGTACCAATGGTGATGATTATATAGGTAATGATCTAAATTATGATTCTCTAGATGATGATTCTCGTCCCCGATCTACTCCCACCATTGTTCCGAAAGACTCACGTGAGCGTGGTTATGTAACCAACTATGCCTTTAATTACTCTGGTATGTATCACTATAAGACATAGACCATATGATACAAACGAATGGCTTTGGTTATAGTTTACCTGGTCCCATCACTTTCATGTCGGTTGGGTGGAAGACTCGTCTCTGTTATGATTTGTCTCTGTTATGATTTGTCTCTGTTATGATTTGTCTCTGTTATGATTTGTCTCTCTCTCTCAGATTTCCTGACAGGTCATTAACAGATACGGTCCCTATAAATCGTACAGCCAGGTATTAGTAACCACCTCCACCCATTGATTCCCTCTTTCATCATGTCATTACTCTGTTTGCATTTACTGTAGTCTTTTCCGGTTATGCGATTCCGGTTATTTTTAGTCTCGCATGATCCCATGTGGTACTAATTTTGCAACCATTGACTTTTTGACAGGTCGTGTGCGGCCCCAACCCACATGGGCTATTGCAGTTATATTAAAAAAAAGCCTATATAAGATTCCAAAGGTCTTACGATGAAAACAAATTTCAATAACAAATATACCCACTACTAACACTACTAATAGAATGAATTACTTTTTAATAATATGCTTATTGATATCCACACCCATCTCTGCTTTAAATATTATATTGGCTACTACTGATAATTGGGTTAATCATAATTTTCGATCGTTATATCATGAATTAAGTCATCAACAACATCATCAAGTCCTACTGGTAGGTCCCTTGTATGATCAAAACTCACATGATAGAGCAGGAAATCCATTACCTTGTTCTTATATGGAAGGAGATGAAGATGAAGAATTTAATGATTCTATCAATGATGGAGGGGCTCATGGACATTTACAACTGGTTAATCAACTTTATCAATTTAAATTAAAATCATTGGCACAGACTACTAAACTTCCTAACATTCCAAGATTTTTAACTGATATTTCTCAAATTCCTATGAGTAATTCTAGTGAATTTCAAAATACTAATCAATATGGATTTGATCCTTTAGATAGTAATAATTGGTATGTTAATACTAAAAACCCTACTAATGGGTTGCTGGTATTTCTTGATAATATAATCCCTACTTATTATCATGATTTTTCGGTTGATTTAGTAATCATAGTCTCATCAGCTAACACTTGGTCTCTTATGGATAATTTACAAGGACTCAGTTTACATCATGAATTGCCTACCATTTCTATTGGGTTATCCGATATGGACCATATTTATTATTTACATGAATCATTAAATTCTATTAAATCATCTCGTAATAGAATTTCATCCTTTGTTAATCATAAAATCATCAATTTAGTTAACACTTTAACAAATCAACATGATAAAATCGAACAAAATCAACAAAAACGTCAACCGTTATTACCAAATTTTCAAGCTATTAATTTGAAATTCCCTGAATACATTGGTTCAAAATGCAGATTAAACTCCAAACTTTCAAAAGTTGAATCTCGTCAAATTCCTGGTTTCAAATATAATGAATTTGATTTACTAGATAACCATATCTCTAAATCTGGTTCAAGTAAATATGTTATGAAGGATTCATTGAATGGTCATCACTCAAATAATGTTATTTCTCCTTATAGTTGTGGTGTTTCCTTTTCTGTCAACTATCTTTATAATGAAGCCCCAATTGATTTTGATGCATTTAGACAGTCTTTTTGAAATTCATTTAATATATATAGCTGGTAATATACATATTGATAGATTTGAGCAAGGGGATTGGGTGTACTAAGACTTTGTCTAATAATAGTTGCTCTAACTGGGTTGATATCTTAAATTTCGCAACAATCACAAACCACAACCACATTAATCATACTGAGTCTTTTCCACCACAGCTAACATTTTGTACACACACTTGTTAGTCCAAACATACTATTAACACCATATAGTTTGAGTTTTTGATTAATCTTATACTATATGCCATTAATTCATCCGTAATCCTCATACCATTAGAGGGGTCGATATGGTTATGACTGCATCCTTACACCAGTACTGTATGAATTGCATGGATTCATGCAAGATTATGAAGAAGTTGCAAGGGACTTTTCCAACCAGATTTCCCAATAAAACCAAAACTCAACTTATAAAATCAACCATCAATTAACACTATCTAGCTCTTTCTTAGATTCTGTAACTCAATATGCCTTGTTTAGGAGGTATAAATCTATTGCTTCTCATCTATAATCATTCTCAAAGTAATCTTATCAATGCATGAACCAATGCTTTGAGGGCACCAGAGAAAGATAAGACCCATAAATGCATACAAGATTTTATCTTATATAACATATATACACCATTCAAGGTCCTCCTGATGCCACGAGTTCTCATGACTTCCCATTAATGACACCCTACTGTCTAATCACTGTTCCCTCATTATCTCTCGAATTACTGCAAACCTTGACCGAACAGATAAAACTTCCTGTACATAATATACCCATCTCATTATAGTGTGAAAAATTAACATCAATCCATCTCAAATCCCCATCTCAAATCTCCATCTATAACTAGCTAATGACTATACCGAATCAACAAACAAGTATTATAGACGAGAATGACGATAGTCTATCAAGAATATCTCGTCATTTCCATATTGAGAACACCAAGTATGGTGGTAAAGGATGTTTTAGTTTTGATCAAATCCCTGTAGGAACCACTATTCTTACTAGTAAAAGTCCTATTAGTTCTACCATTGCTAAAGATTTTAAGAAAGAAGTTTGTAGTTATTGCTTTCGATATGATGAAGGGGCTAATATGAGACATAAACTAGGGCTTGAAAAATTCAACCAGTTTTTGTACTTTTGTTCTTCTGAATGTGGTGATAATTTCACCAACATGGATCCTGATAAGCATTATTTAACAACTTTATTAACACTAGATTTACAATATAACAATGGATTAAAGAAAAGTGAGAATGAGTTTGATGACCCTGACCTTTTGGATGAGAAGGTTTCACAATTAAATGAACAACAAATCCTAGATTTAATATCCAAGAAATGGCAACAAGTTGATCAATGGGATCAGGATATTAAGAAGATGAAACCTACCAAATGGAGTAAATTCATTCCCAAGATCACAGAGTCTGAATATATGGAGATTAAGTATATAATAGGGGTGTTATTTCAGATGTATAGAAAAGATATGAACAGACAGCAACAACAGCAACAACAACAACAAGAAGTTACCAGATACCTTGAGGATATTTCTTCAATACATGAATATTTAGACTTTGAAATGTCCTTATTCAATCATTTACAATCAAACGAAACCCTGAAAATATTAAAATATCCAAGCTTACTACAATCCTATATTTCAATCTATAAATATATTAGAGTTACTAGCCCGTCACAATTTCAAAAATTCATCAGTCCCAATAATATCCGATTAATTATTGGTCGGAATCTTACCAATGCTTTTGGTATATGGTCATTAAATGTCACCGGAAATAAAGAGTTTTTTGGATTTGGGGTCTATCCATCAGGATCATTTTTCAATCATTCTTGTAGTCCAAATTTAATCAAAAAGAGAATTAATAATGAACTCCATTTCATCACTCTTAAACATATTGAACCAAACGAAGAATTATGTATTGATTACGGGAACTACTTAAATGAACCAGTTACCATTAGACGAGAACAGTTAAGTGAATGGTTTTTTAATTGTGCTTGTGATCGGTGTATTAAAGAAGCTCAATTATAAAATTTCTTAAATTCTTCACAATCTTTTACTTCTTTTATTTTTGGTTGTTGACATTTATCCCAATATAATCGTTTAGGACTTCTTATAATATACGACAACACTCTTCTAGGAAACTGTAAGTCTATTACTTTATCTTGACTGAACTCATTAATATACATGGTTGGATGTTTTTGTCCAGGTTTATCATAAATTCTAAATAATAAATATTGATTTTCATCATTGATTTGGTCTATTTGATCATCTTCAAGTTTTTTGAATTCTAATGGATGATTATGTTTATACTTTTCATTATTAATATGACACTTTTCTTTTAATATCAGTTGGAAATCATTCTCTTCTAAGAATCGATTATTTATTGGTAAATATTGACGATGATAATGAATATTAGATTTCAAATTAAATTCAAAACTTATGAGAGTAAGGTCAGGATAATTCTCATTAAATTTATTGGCCACTTTAGATTCCATTTCATTTGCTTCAGCAGTGATTTCTTTAGTAGTCATTGGTCGATGATCTATAGGAATTATAATCCCATGTCCTGAAAAGGGGATATCTTTATTAGATCTGGTTAATGGTCCTTTAGCTATAGTCATATACGTCAAAGTACCAATAGTTATAATCATATGAGTTTCACTACGAGGGTTTGATAAACAAAAGAAACATTCTTGTGGAGTCACTATCTTAGGTTTCTTAACTGGGTGAGTAGTAGTATTGGTAGTACTACCAGTTGAATCATCATCTATCAGTCTTTTATTACTAGTCAATTGATTTGGTTCAATAGTAAAAGGATTAGAACCCAATTGATTAGAGTCTATTTCGGTTGGAACTAATGACATATTAAATGCATAAAACCATTTCTCACCCAGTCCTTCTTCGTTTAAACTTATGAATCTGGTAATAACTCCATTATTCCATTGAAACGGTGGGAGCTCATGAAATTTCCCCTTGGTGATAATATACCTTGGTTTAATCAGTTCAACAATTTTATCAAGCTTCATGTTCCCATATTTGATATCAACCTTACTGGCAATTTTAATAGGCCATTTATCTAACAAGAGAATATCAATGGTTTTGAAATCTCTCCAATTAATAGAATCCAAGTTCTGTTCATTCAAAAACAATGCTGTTAAACCACTGGAAAACTTTATTAATCCATTAGCAGTAGACAAATTAGGAGCCTTATCTTGAGGTATTGACCCATAATAGTATGCCTGTTGATTGAATTGGGTCGACGGGATAGGAATATCTCTTAGTAAAAGAATCAGTTCAAAGGGTCCATTTTTGTTGTGTTGAGCATTTGATTTGGTGACAATCTGATCGATATTATCAGAAGGATTAAGAATTAAAAATTTACTCTTGTTCATAGTGAAGCATATGAAGAACAAAGGGAAACAGGGGATGGGTGGGATGTGGATGGAATAGTAATCGTACAAGTATTAGATAGAGGTAATGATATCAGTGCTCATCTCATCGATTCTCATTGTGCGGGACCTCATCGTGAGTGCTCATCGTGAGTGCTTTGAGATTTGTGGGGACAGACTACAGAAGACTGGAGATTCAGTCATAGGCTTGTAGATTTGATCTGGACTAGACAGAGACCACGAGGTAATGGACGTAGCATAGAGACAAAAATCAGAGTAACCCATTGGAAAAAGAAGACAAAAGGATAGGTAATTGGGCCATAGGAAATGGGAATTGGGCCATGGGACGTGGGACGTGGGACGTGGGACGTGGGATGTGGGACGGGACAACGGGACGGGACAACGGGACAACGGGACGATGCAACGATGAAACGATGAAACGATGAAACGATGAAACCATGAAACCATGACCTGGTTCCGATCGAAAGTTGTCAAAACAAACTATAGCCCCAACAAAACCACAGAATTATTTTGATTAACATAAATTCATAATCCAAAAGATACTACCTCTAAGAATATGAATGGTATATTACTTTAATGAAATCTCATTACCAGTATATATACCATAGTCACATGACCATGTGACTGCGAAGATTCCTCACCAAGGGCACTTCCCCTAGGATATCTTACACAAAACCAATTTGGTGAGAATTTTTTTTTTCATTCAACTCATACGCAAATTGAGGCCTCAAAAAATTTTCAGACCTTGATAACTTAAGTTTAAACACATCAAAATGGGTAAATCACACGGTTATAGATCACGTACTCGTTATGCTTTCCAACGTGATTTCAGAAAGCACGGTATCATTCCTTTATCCACCTATTTACAAACCTACAGAGTAGGTGATATTGTTGATATCAAAATCACCGGGGCTGTTCAAAAAGGTATGCCTCATAAATACTATAACGGTAAAACTGGTATTGTTTATAATGTTACCAAATCTTCCGTAGGTGTTATCATCAACAAAATCGTTGGTAACAGATACATTGAAAAAAGAGTTAATGTTAGAGTTGAACATATCAAACATTCTGCTTGTCGTCAAGAATTTATTAACAGAGTTAAAGCTAATGCTGCTTTAAAGAGAGAAGCCAAAGAAAAAGGTGAACAAGTTTACTTAAAGAGACAACCAGCTAAACCAAGAGACGCTAGAGTTATTTCTACTGAAAACAATGTTCCTCAAACCTTAGCTCCAGTTCCTTATGAAACTTTTATTTAAATTTTTTCATGTATAATTAGTTTAACTAATATAATATCACGTTCAAATATTGGATGTAATTGTAGAGGGAGAGTACGAGACGAAGAAGGAGGGGAGGAGAGGAGTACCTATAGGTGTTCAAGGAAGTACTGTAATAGAGATCAGAAACCAGATTATTGTGTTCTGAGTTGAATTAACAGTTACCCTAACAGTTGCCCTAACAGTTGCCCTAACGGTAGAACTGCACTAACACTAACAGTAGAGATGCACTAACACTAACAGTAGAGATGCACTAACACTAACAGTAGAGATGCACTAACACTAACAGTAGAGATGCACTAACAGTAGAGATGCACTGGCAGTAAAAATGTACTGACAGTAGAGATGCACTAACATCACAGATTCTCTAACACAAGAAATACGCTCTAACGGCAGAGAAAATTTCTTCTAGCCAGTATTCCAGTACCATACACCACACTGCACTACTCTCCTACCCTATCCTACCACCTCTACACAATCATCTCCTCCATCACCATCACCACCACCATCACCACCCCCTCTACAGCTGCTGGTATAACCTATTCAAGGATCAGAAGGTCTCTTAGCGTTTGTATTAAGTAACAAGAATTGTTGCGCCAAACACTTTCACCACTTAATCCCATCCATCTCGTATGAGATGAAACATTGAAGGAATCTTTTAATAAAGACTCAACTTCAAGGGAAATGTCATGAAACTACGCGAGATTTCATCATATGTTGTAAAACTTGGAAGGTCATACAAAGAAGAGAAAAGAGAAAAAAAAAAAAAAATACATCAAGAGGTTTTTAAAGAGTGGAAGAGAGAGAGCCTGAGAGAGAGAGAGAGACAGAGTGTGTGTGAGCCAGAAGAAGCGGTCGTGGTCAGACCCATAAAAAAAAACTATGCGAAACTGAGAAGAGAAGACTTAGAGGCTCGCATCTCATCACCTCTCTATAGAAGACATTTAGGATCAAAAGTAAAAACCCCATTAATATGGCACCTAAAAGAAAAGTGAAAACTAGTACAGAATCCACTAAGAGAACCAAAACCAAGAATACTGGTCCCACCAGCAATAAAACCAATAATGGTTTACTCACAATAACTGAAATCAAATCATTGACTGATAAAATAATTAATGAATCCAGTTATAACGATATAGTTACATTACTTAATCAATATGAACCCATAAAAACCACACTTTTGGTTAAAGAAGATGAAGAAATTGAAACTTTAGGCCGTCAAATTACTGTTAGTTTATACCAGATATTTCAACAGTTATTACCAGCCGGATTATTAAAACCTAAAAAGAATTATGATGAGAAAAAGAATCTTTTAATCAATTGGCTTATAAATAAATATGACAATTACAAAGCCGTTATCAATGAATTCATATCGACTGAATTAGCATTCAAATCATCATTACAGTTAGATATGATGGATATCACTATGAAATTAATTAGGTTAGAACATGACTATTTGAAATCTAATCCTCAAGATTTATATTTTCCTCATCAAACTTATCAAAATTTTATCAAAAGTTTATTATCAAGTCAGGTTGGACAAATCTTATCTGATGGAACTAGTGATAATTTTATTCTATTAGAATTCTTGGAATCTTTCAAACAATATTATGATTTACAAGTATATTTCCATCATAATCTACTGGAATTAGTAGAAACTTTTGACGCAAAATATCATCATAAACTATTCAGTAATTATTATACAATCATTCGAGAACCACCATTATTCGTGGAAGATTCTAAACAATTGAAAGCTTTCAAAACTTTAGTTAAGGCGAAAGGGAAATTACCAACCGTTGCTTATAAAATATCACATTTTAAGAGTCAATATCAAAAAGGATTATTATCAATATTATCATTAAATGTTACCAGTTCTCAATATAAATCATTATTGTTGATTTTAAATAAAAGAGTGTTGCCATATATGAGTCAACCTGCTTCATTAATGGACTTTTTAACTGATTGTTATAGTCAAAATGATGATTTAATCATTCAAATCTTATCATTAAATTCTTTATATGAATTAATGAAACAGTATAATTTAGAATATCCCGATTTTTTCTCCAAATTGTACACCTTATTAACTCCAAGTTTATTACATAATAGATATAGATCCAGATTCTTTAGATTATGTGATTTATTCTTATCATCAACTCATTTATCATCACAATTAGTGGCGTCATTTATTAAGAAATTATGTCGATTATCATTATCAGCTCCAACTCCTGCGGTGGTTATAGTGATTCCCTTTATATATAATTTATTGAAGAGACATCCTAGTTGTATGATTATGATTCAAAATCCTAATGCTCCTAGTGATTATCAAGATCCGTTTGATCCTAATGAATTGAATCCTTTAAAAACAAATGCCATCAATTCTTCATTATGGGAATTAGAGCCTTTAATGAATCATTATCATCCAAATGTGTCTACGTTAGCACAAATATTTAAAGAACCTTTTAGAAAACCTCATTATAATTTGGAAGATTTTCTTGATTGGTCATATAAATCATTGTTAGAGCTGGAGCAAAACCGTAGGTATAAAACCATGGCGGCTTTAGAGTATGAGAATTTTGATCATTTATTTGTTGATGTTAATAACAACAGTGGTAATCAGAGTGGTGATAACAATACTTATTTAAGTGGTTGGTGTTTATAATAATAATAATAATAATAATAATAATTTATCCTTAATAGGAAATCTAATGAAACGCGTATAAATTAATATCACTTGTAGACCATCGACTCGCGCACGACCCACTCTTTACCAACGCGATAAAAAAAAAATTTATTTAATTCAATTCAATTTAATTCAATTCAACTTAGTTCAATTAATTTGTTAATCTCTATAAATTCAAGGGTTTAAACATGGATAGAACTATGGAGACTCAAGAAGTAGGGTCTGATATCACTGATGCTCAATTCAGTGAGAGAGTTAAAACATTCCAACATTTTTTAGAAAACATCTCCAACAATAATGGAATCCCATATTTAAGACAAATTAGAGATATGCTCTCCAAAGGGAAATATCGGTTAAATGTTTCATTAGATGAAATCCGGGACTTTGATAGAAGTTTCTGGAGAGGGTTATTAGATAATCCAGCCGAATACTTACCAGCTTGTGAAAGAGCTTTAAGAGATGCAGTTGTATTTCAATATGATCAACAATTATTAAGACATCAAGAAATCGATTTGAATCAACAATTCTATTTATCATTTAAAGGGGCTTTTGGTGATAATCATGTAACCCCAAGAACCATTACATCTCATCATTTATCCAAGTTAATTTCTATTGAAGGGATTGTTACCAGAGCTTCATTAATTAGACCTAAAATTATCAGATCTGTTCATTATGCTGAAAAAACTTCAAGATTTTATGCTAGAGAATATAGAGATCAAACTACATCATTTGACCCAATTTCTACTGCTGCTATTTATCCAACTGAAGATTTAGATGGGAATAAATTAACTACCGAATATGGTTATTCTACTTATAGGGATCATCAAAAAATCTCTGTTCAAGAAATGCCTGAACTGGCTCCTGCTGGTCAATTACCAAGATCAGTTGATGTTATTTTAGATGATGATTTAGTTGATTCTGTTAAACCTGGTGATAGAGTTCAATTAGTAGGGGTTTATAGAGCTTTAGGTGGGGCTAACAATAATAACACTGCTTTCAAAACCGTTATTCTTGCTAATTCAGTGTATCCATTACATGCTAGATCTACTGGGGTTGCTGCACAAGAAAAATTAACTGAACAAGATATTAAAAATATTAATAAATTATCAAAAGATAAAAAAATCTTTGATATGTTATCAAATTCTTTAGCTCCATCAATTTATGGATTTGATTATATTAAGAAAGCAGTATTATTAATGTTATTAGGAGGGGTAGAAAAGAACCTAGATAATGGAACTCATTTAAGAGGTGATATTAATTTATTATTAGTTGGTGATCCTTCAACTGCTAAATCTCAAGTGTTAAGATTTGTATTAAATACTGCTGCTTTAGCAATTGCCACTACTGGTAGAGGATCATCAGGAGTTGGGTTAACTGCTGCTGTTACTACTGATAAAGAAACTGGTGAAAGAAGATTAGAAGCTGGGGCTATGGTTTTAGGAGATAGAGGGGTTGTTTGTATTGATGAATTTGATAAAATGAATGATTCTGATAGAGTTGCTATTCATGAAGTAATGGAACAACAAACCGTTACCATTGCTAAAGCTGGAATTCATACCACTTTAAATGCTCGTTGTTCAGTTATAGCTGCTGCTAATCCAGTATTTGGACAATATGATGTTCATAAAGATCCTCATAAAAATATTGCTTTACCAGATTCTTTATTATCTCGGTTTGATTTATTATTTGTCGTTACTGATGATATTAATGATAATAGAGATAGAATTATCAGTGAACATGTATTAAGAATGCATAGATTCATTCCACCTGGATTGATGGAAGGTGAACCAATTAGAGAAAAAACTAATATTTCATTAGCTGTTGGTGATGATAATACTAATCATGAAGAAGAATTAGAACAACCAGTGTTTGAAAGATTTAACAGTTTCTTACATCCAGGACTTTCTCATAGTAGTAATAAAGCTAACATTTTATCGGTTCCATTTTTAAAGAAATATGTTCAATATGCTAAACAAAGAATTAAGCCAGTATTAACTAAACCTGCTAGTGATTATATTGTCAGTACTTATTCAAGTTTAAGAAATGATCTTATCGATAATAACCAAAGAAATACTGCTCCAATTACTGCTAGAACATTAGAAACTTTGATTCGGTTATCAACTGCTCATGCTAAAGTTAGATTATCTAAAACAGTTGAAGTTAAAGATGCTAAGGTGGCTGAAGAATTATTAAGATATGCTTTATTCAAAGAAGTTACTACCAATACTACCAAGAGAGCTAGAAGAAATATGGATGTTGATAATGATGAATCGGATGATGATCTTTCTGAATTACAACAAGAATCTCAACAATTTACCAGTCCAATGACCACTAGAAGTGGTAGAATGTCAACTCGTTCGAGTCAAGCACAAGAATCACCATCACAATCACAGGCACATCCTGCTAGTGAAGTTGGTGAAGAACTTGATAATTTACATTTGAGAGATGATAGTGTAATGGAACAAGAGGAATTAGAAGAAGAAGAACAACAACAACAACAACAACAACAACAGCAACAAGAATCACCTCAAAACCCATTGACTGAAGCTAGTGATGTCAATGTGGCTACCTCAAGTGCTGATTCCATTATTAGTCCTCAAAGATATGATGTACTCAAATCTATTATGAGTAAAGTACTTTTGACAGAAATCTTTGAAAACGAATATGGTAATGCTCCTATTGAAGAGGTTAGACAAGAAGTTAATGATTCCTTAAGTCAAGAAGATAGTTTTGAATCTGAAGAATTCAATGCTGGATTATCTAAAATGGCCGATGAAAATCTTATTATGGTTGATAAAGATCATATTTTTGCTATTTAGATAAAAGGGGATTTGTTCATATGGTTTTTTCATTCCATGTTGTATTATATATTTGTTACGGTTATTATTGTTAAGCTTGGGTTTTATATTGTAGAAGTTTATAGTTAATGTAAATGTTGGTATTAATGATTATAAAATTTCGCAACCAATGCTGCAACTGGTTTTGTTAATGATCGCACTTGACTTTAACAGTAAAAATTATCTCATCTCATCTCATCCAAGCTTGTTTTGTCTCATAAAGTTGATACATATATGTCGTCAACACCATCATCATCAGATGAATTCACAATTCACGATGAAGATCAACTCCTAATGCATTCAAAAGATACCCTTCCCGATAATTGTAAGAAATTTTGGTCTCGAAGGCATCAATTATTCTCCAAACATGATGAAGGAATTTATATGACCTCAGAGTTATGGTTTTCAGTAACTCAAGAAAATATCGCTTTATTAACGGCTCGAATCATCAAACAATTACTCCCACATGCCACCGATATATTGGATATTTGTTCAGGAGCCGGTGGGAACACCATACAATTCGCTAGGTATTTCTCTCGAGTTGGAACCATAGACATTAATCCTACCAATGTTTATTGTACCATGCATAATTGTAATATTTATGGAGTTAAAGATCGAGTATGGTCCATAACTGGTGATTGGTTACAATTAAGTCAAGAAAATAATTGGGTTCCTCAAGATATTCAACAACAGAAACGAGGGAAATTTGATTTTATATTTGCATCCCCTCCTTGGGGTGGTACTAATTATAATAGAACTCCTGGAGGGTTTGACTTGAATCATATGGAACCGTTGTCATTACCAGAAATGTGTAGATCAATGAGGCTTTATGGGGATAATTTTGGGTTATTTCTTCCTAAATCATCAAATAGAAATCATATAGCTCAAATGGCCAGGGAATTATACGGACCAAATGGACAAGTCAAAATTATAGAGGTGATGACGGGAGGGTACTGTCGAGGGATATTGGTATTATTTGGGGATGAAGTGATTAGAGAGACTGATTATGAAGGGTTATTTGGTGAGGACGATTCTGATTATATGGACGTGAGGGAAGAGGAAGTTGAGTAGGGTAGAGGACAAGGGAGACAGGTCCACAAGCAGGCCACAAGCAGGCCACTAGTTGTCACGTTTCCAAATACCAGAAGCCTTGTAAGTACCGTCCTACAAGTACCGTCCTGAAAGTACAGCCATAAATAGAATTACAGGTCTAATACACACATAATGAAATCCACTTTCACCTCTAAACTCTAAGCTGTCAGCTCTACAAAATCCATGAAACTCTTGGTTTAGTACCTCACGGCCGACCAGTGTATAAGCCGATGGCCAGGACATCCCGGGCCAGGTCGACGCGAGCCCAGGGTTTCCACGCCCAGGGTTTCACCCCCTGGCTGGCATCCATCAGGTTCAGGTGCTATAATGTCGAAATCCTCACACGGTTTGCCCACGACCAGGTGTTGAGACTTTTGTCTCCCTTTGAAAAATAAACAGGACATTTTTACCATCTAGACATTTTATCATCTAGATATAGAGACATCTACACACGCTCTTCGATCACTATTGATTCGATTAGTATCAGAGTTACTAGCCCATTGACTTGCAGAACCCCCTATAAAACGTACCTGGGATCATTAAATCATCACTAACCGTGACTAGAATCCCAGCCCCCCCTCCCCGTTGTCTTTCTTCCTAAACACCTCGACTGCACCCCCCTGCGTCAATCAACAGAAGGCTTGATTTCTGTAATTAATTTATTTTCAACATCCCTTTCAATATGAATGGATTAGAACAAGGATCAATGGGAAAAGTACAAAACTTGGAAATTCAAGTGAAAAATTTGACCGAAAAATTGGAAAAAATCGAAAATGATAAGTATAATTCAACTAATCATGATATTATTTATTTAAAAGAAGTGTTGGAATATCAAAACACAAAGTTGGAAAAATTGACTAATTTGGTAAATGACTTTATCAAAGGTGATAATGGCAATCTATTGTTATCATCTATTCAAGATAATGATGTTAGTGTGAATGATCAAGTGAATCAAGTACAAGATCAAGTAGAACAACAAGTTAGACAACATGTAGCTCAAGTCCCTGGGACCACTAGTTCAGGGCCTACTGGAGCCACTGGAGCCAATGCTGGAGCCAATGCTACTGGACCAGGAGGACCAGGACCAACTGGAGCCTCATCTCATGGCCATCATCACAATCCCCATAGTCATCACCAATTAAATCCTCATCATAATCCACATGCTCATCACCATCCTCATCATCATCACCAACAAGGTCATTTAAGTAACCCTTATAAACCAGCAGATGACTTACAAACCTTAGATAGCAATATCCACCCCGAATTACACGTTGCTCAACCTACAGTAGGTAATCCAACTGGAGGACCCCCTGGACATCCTAGTAATTCTACTGGTCTGCAAGATTTAGAAGATTTCACTAAACCTAAAGTATTAAAGAGAAAAGCACCAATGTTAGCTACCACCAATAATGGTGGAATTGGTGGTAGTAATGGAGCTAATGGTTCTAATGGTGGAGACGGATCTCCTAATGACTTAAAAAGACCCAAAATTATAATAGATTTCATTCATAATCCTATGACAGTTAAAGAGATATATGATGAATATACTAAAGGATTTAGAGGCCAACCTCCATTATGTGAATTGGATGAGAAATATGGGAAAAGTCAATGGAGAGGAGATTCAAGATCTAAAGAATCCAAACGATTTCAAAGACGTAAGAGATTATGTGATGCTATTAGTAAAGGGATGGCTAAATATAATAAATCTGCTGAAGAGATTATTAGTTATATTGAAGAGTTCAGAGGTGATAAATCATTAACATGGGTGATGAATGGGAATCTTCCTGAAGATCTTCTTGTATAAATAAGTAGTGTATAATAAAGGTTAAATGGAAATGAGAATGAGATAGAGGTCAGATAGAAGCGACAGTGGTTCCATAAGGATCCGGCCGGTTTCAATTGCAAGGATCACTGGTAGTTTCACTGCTGTGCTCACTCAGACTCACTCAGGCTTAGGCTCACTCAGTGTCTCACTCCGATCTCGCTCAACCAACATGTCTTAACCGGGCCCAACCAGTCTTAACCGGGCCCAACCTGGCCCAACCTGGCTCACCCTCGCCAACCTCGCCCTAGTGTCAGCAACTTCCAGAAGTTTCCACCTATCTCAATATCCCACACACGACCTGTGCAACAACGTCACTTTATATAAACCACAACCGTTTGGTGCTACCGAAAAAAAAAAAAAAATTTTTCAAAGTAGTTGTTTAATTAAATTAACATTATATACATAAAATGTTAGCTGCTAGAAACTCTGTTAAATCTGTTGGTAATAAACTTCCTACCTTAGCTCGTTTCAATTCCACCAATGGTGGTGCTGCTCCAGGTAGTGGACCAGTTATTGGGATTGATTTAGGTACCACCAATTCAGCTGTTGCCATCATGGAAGGTAAAATTCCAAAAATCATTGAAAACGCTGAAGGGGGTAGAACCACTCCATCTATTGTTGCTTTTTCCAAAGATGGTGAAAGATTAGTTGGTATCCCAGCTAAAAGACAAGCCGTTGTTAACCCAGAAAACACTTTATTTGCTACCAAAAGATTAATTGGTAGAAAATTTGAAGATCAAGAAGTTCAAAGAGATTTAAACCAAGTTCCTTACAAAATCGTTAAACATGATAATGGTGATGCTTGGATTGAAGCTAGAGGTGAAAAATATTCTCCTCAACAAATTGGGGGTTTTATTTTAAATAAAATGAAAGAAACTGCTGAAGGTAATTTAGGTAAACCAGTTAAAAATGCTGTTGTTACCTGTCCAGCTTATTTCAATGATGCTCAAAGACAAGCCACTAAAGATGCTGGTAAAATTGTTGGATTAAATGTTTTAAGAGTTGTTAACGAACCAACTGCTGCTGCTTTAGCTTATGGATTAGAAAAAAATGATGGTGAAGTTGTAGCTGTATTTGATTTAGGTGGGGGTACTTTTGATATTTCTATCTTAGATATTGGTGCTGGTGTTTTTGAAGTTAAATCCACTAATGGTGATACTCATTTAGGGGGTGAAGATTTCGATATTGCTATTGTTAGAAATATCGTTGAAACTTTCAAAAAAGAATCTGGTATTGATTTAGAAAAAGATAGAATGGCTATTCAACGTATTAGAGAAGCTGCTGAAAAGGCTAAAATTGAATTATCTTCTACTGTTGCCACTGAAATTAACTTGCCATTTATTACTGCTGATGCTTCTGGTCCAAAACATATTAACCAAAAAATCTCTAGAGCTCAATTTGAATCTTTAGTTGAACCATTAGTTAAAAAGACTATTGAACCTTGTAAAAAAGCCTTAAAAGATGCTGGTTTATCTACTTCTGATGTTGCTGAAGTTATCTTGGTTGGGGGTATGTCAAGAATGCCAAAAGTTTTCGATACTGTTAAATCTATCTTTGGTAAAGAACCATCTAAAGCTGTTAACCCTGATGAAGCTGTTGCTATGGGTGCTGCCATTCAAGGGGGTATTTTAGCTGGTGATGTTACTGATGTTGTTTTATTAGATGTTACCCCATTATCTTTAGGTATTGAAACTATGGGTGGTGTCTTCGCTAGATTAATCAACAGAAACACTACTATTCCTGCTAAAAAATCTCAAATCTTTTCCACTGCTACTGCTGGTCAAACTTCTGTTGAAATTAGAGTTTTCCAAGGTGAAAGAGAATTAACTAGAGATAATAAATTAATTGGTAACTTTACTTTATCTGGTATTCCACCAGCTCCAAAAGGAGTTCCACAAATTGAAGTTACTTTTGATATTGATACCGATGGTATTATTAAAGTTTCTGCTAAAGATAAAGCTTCTAACAAAGATGCTTCCATTACTGTTGCTGGTTCTTCTGGATTATCTGATTCTGAAATTGAACAAATGGTTAATGATGCTGAAAAATATGCTGAATCTGATAAAACTAGAAGAGAAGCTATTGAATCTGCTAACAGAGCTGATCAATTATGTAATGATACTGAAAGCTCTTTAAATGAATTCAAAGAAAAACTTGATACTGCTGATGCCGATAAATTGAGATCTTTAGTTGGTGCTTTAAGAGAAGTTGCTGTTAAAGCTCAAGCCGGTGAAGAAGTTGACACCGCTGACTTAAAAGCTAAAACTGAAGAATTACAAAACGAATCCTTAAAAGTTTTCGAAAAATTATACAAACAAGATGCTGAATCTGAACAAAAATCTGATGAAGAAAACAAAAACTAAGGGTAAACTCAATTAATTTGAATCTCGATTCTTTTCGTGAGAGTTGAAGATATTTAGTTGTGTTTATTCATTTTGTTTTATTTTCTTTTATTTAATTTTGTTTTTCTTCTTCCTGCTTTGTTTTCCTATCTTTTACTGAATGTGTTTTTCCTGATTTCTATATATATAAGTCATTTTTTTTTTTATAAGTAGAAATTTGGTACTTTGTTAGGATTTTTAACTCCTTGGGGTTTAACTAAGGGGTTTCAATCCAAGTACCTTTAACATCCTTGTATATACTGATATTGTTTATAACATCAAAATTGAATATAGTACTTAAATAATTGATGAGAAGTAGAGATTGTACGATCGAGTAACATTGTATAATGCATTTATTAAACTATGAACGAAAAAAATTAATAAGAAATGAACAAGAAGTGAATAAGAAATATGAATTAAGCAGCCATATTGAGATCTATTTGAAATCCATTAGATCTTCTGATTGGGCTGTTTAGTTGATTATTAGGTGATGATACTGAACTAAATGATCTGGTGACTCCCTTTTGTTTAATACTATAATGTTTACCCAATTCCAAATTGGATTCTTGTATGCTATGATTTCTTTGAATAGACCCATCATGATCAGAAATACTAGTGATGGTCAGGTCAGTATCAGAAGATTCATAATCAAGCATTTCACTTAATACAGAGATTCTATTTTGATACTTTTTATTGAACCTCTCATCATTTGGATCTTGAGTATAAGCATGAATGACGTCATCTGAAGTACTAGTACTATCATCAGTAGCACTGTCAGTAGCACTATCAGTAGCATCATTGGATTTAGAAGTGCTGGTAATGGTCTCATATCCAGAAGTTGAACCTCCATTGGAATTTGTATAATGACTACTAGTTATAGTCCCAGTATCAGACACTTTAGAATTACTAGAATCATCAGCAATTTGATTCTCACTCTCATATCCATCAAGATAATCATAATCTTCAGCATTTGGATCTTCTTGAATATCATAAATACTATTAAAAGTGGAGCTTATACTTAATTTTCTAGACTTTAATTCTTGTCCTACCACCATGGATTGGAATACACTGATTTCTTGACGTAATTGTATTCTTTTAGCTACTACATGAGTTAAATATCTTCTCCATAATTCCATGATATCAGAATATTCACTTGCTACAAAATCATTACCAGTTTGATCATAATAATCAGTTTCTTGATTGTAACTATGTTTTGGTGGTGGGGGTGGAATACTTGAATATTCACTTAATGGGACCTCTTCAATATCATTAATACTATTGGTGGCAGTAGGGGGTTTATTATCATGATAAGAAGCTCTTTGATTACCATTCACTAATGATTTATCTCTACCATAATTAATGGATTTAGTCTTTTTATCAAAATCACTCAAATAAATTCCTTGTTGTTGATCAATAAATTCAGTTAAATGATTAGCCTTTGGATGAGATTCAGCTTGATTGTTTGTATCAAAATTAATATTTTCTTGTGGTGCTCCTGCTTGATGTTTTAATTGATCATCTAATGTATTGACTCTTACAGCACTTTTATTCCCTAATTCAGGATTATTTACAGGTGCTGAGATATTTAACAAATTTTTAACTGTAGGATTATTTGGATTGGCTTTATACTTTCTCTTTAATGATTTTGATTTATTTGATCTTGATGATCTTGATTTCAGTCTTCTAATAGAATTATTAGTTCTCTTTGAAGAAACAATTCTACTGAATCTAAGTCTTTTAAAGTTAGCTAACCATTTTTTGATTCTTAATTTCATTCTATAAATTAATCCCCCTTCTTTAGATCTTATAGCTCTACTTCTTCTTAATGATGAAGTGGTAGAATTAGAGGTAACCTCATTATTTCTTGAAGTTGATGTTTCATCTTGTCTAGTAGAAAAAATAGTAGCTTGAGATTCCATTGAATTAGATATTTGTCTACTCAGTCGAGTACCATTATTAGAAGAAGGGTTTCTCCTTATACCACCACCATAAGCAGAATTGATGGATTTGGATTTCCGACGTTGATTAGAAATTGACGACGATGTAGCTTTACCAGCTGTTCTTTTTTTCGAAGTTGTCATACTTGAAGCAGATTTTTTGCGAGCTCTCATTAATGGACTATCAGAATCTGTATCAAGAGATGATTCATTAGTATTCGTATTCAGGGCTAATTCCATTGGTCTCTTCTGATTAAAATTTTGTTGATCCACAATGAATTGTGAAAACCTTTGTGGTACTTGATTAAACACATCATTAGAAATTGATTCTTTAATCTTAGAATTTGGTGACCCTGAACTTTTCCCTGATCCATTGGTATAAGGAATATGTCCTTGAGGTGATCCAGAATTAGAACCACCCTTAGAATCAATTGTTTGACCATTGGATTGGGATTTCTCATTAGATGTATTTTCATTGGGATTTAAAGATTTATACTCTTGTGGGTGGATGTTATGGGAGGTATTCTTATATAATGGACCATCAGGATTACTACTACTATTAGCCAATAAGTTAAAGGTATCTAAAGAATTATTATTGTCATTGATATAGTAGTATGGGAATGAGATGGGAACAGAAGTAGTGGAGGTTGTCTCTACTTCTAATCGTTGTAAAGTGTCGGACTTTTCACTTGATGGTCTGGAATTATTATGGTTATGGCTATTTTCATTCATGTGTTGTAAGAATTGAAAGTCTGAAGGTAATGGAGGTCTAGCGAATCGATAATCTTCAATTTGTTGTTTTAATGACAAGTCTTTGGAAGTGTGATGATTCCTATCAGTTGAGTTATTTCTATTGGCTTTAAAAGAATCCACTTGAGGATTTTGGTGGATGGTTGAATCAATTGGTTCTTTCATCTTTTTTGGTTAGGGGGCTAATGATTTATATTTAAACCAATGCAAATAAACTTTTAGCACAGGGTTTAAGAGAAGGTAAAAAAGTTTAATAAAAAGTATAAAATTCTAACATGAATCAGGTGGAATTCTGTACAGATCATTCAAATCAAGAAGGATTGCCGTATGGATCATACTAAATTAGGGTTGATGTGTATATGGATTTAAGAGATGGCTGGTTGCGAAAAAACAAAAAACTTTCAGCCAGCAACAATGTCGCGGAACTTGGAATAGATTAAATATTTGGGATAAGGAAGAATGTGGCGACATTATGATCACGACATTAACCATGGTAGATTTATTGTCAATGCAAACTACAATGAAAGGGCGTTTTCGGTTGGAAATAAGGTTTAGATGATGTCCATTTGTATAGAACTAGAATGTTATGATAGCACGAACTTGAGATTCAAGGACCTGAGAGACTGTACTATTACAGGGTCTGAAAATAATTTGGCTTAAGTAGAGAACTGGAAAACCCGCACCACAACATTCCTCGTTAAATCTCAACTTTATTACTTAGAGAAGCTAGATGGTTAAGGGTCCTAACCAACAATGATCTGATCACTAGTCAAGGAGAATTAGAAATTCAGGGGCTACAGGAACTTATCAATTCCCATCAGTTCCCATCGAACTTACTATTATTTCCATTACTATTGGCATCATCGTTGGGTGCCATTGTCTGTATCATTTATATGTTTAAAAAGTACAGTGTACCACTTTTAAAGAAACAAGAAGCTTTACCAGAAGTCGTCCTTTTTTCTTCATATTATTTGTGAAGTCATTCTTATACTAATAGGAATATTAATACTTGGTTGGACTGCATCTGAACCATTACATTGGATGAGTCCACTTTTTAGAGCTGCTACTTATTATTTTGGGGCATTTATAATTTTCCAAACTGGGTTTAACTATTTAGGGTCTTCATTTGAAGATTATGTTGCTTCTGTGTTTGCGGATAAAGATCTATTTAGATCTTAAATGGGAGGGTATTTCCAGTTGGTGAGTTATTATTAGATCATGTGTATTATAGAAGTTTTATAGAGAATAAAACGGTTGCAAAATATTGGTCTTATTGTGTTAGACACGGTTATATTTGAGTATAATTGATTGGAAAGTAATAGACAAGATGATTATGACCAACATGATAGTAATAGGACTGATGGTGACAAACACAGTAGTACTAAATAAACGGCTAGTTATTGAATCACCATAGATTTTGTCCACACCCCTAAACACATACACATAGTTTTCTTCTCTGGACCATAGCATTAGTTCTTGTTTCCTCTCATTAATTTTTGCTGCTGCTGCTGCTGCGATGGTCCGGCTGCGATGAGTTGGAAAAAAACTTGAGATGGAGATGAGCATCAATACTCAACCCACTCATCACAACTATATCATCAGATCATGGGAAAGATTCAAAAACCAAACCAGAAAGCCAAACCCAACACAAAGCCAGGACCTAAATTCAAAGGTAAACCTCGGAGATTCAACAAGGGCTTCAAGGGGTCTAAATCAAGACCTAATCCTACCTTAAAGCAAAAACTTCATAGAGAATCTAAAGTAGTAAAAATTGATAGTTTAAATTGGAAACCAGTTGATATTCCTGATAATCTTGATGATTATGAAGGGTTTTATGGATTAGAAGAAATTGATGGTGTGGACGTTCAGTATGTGAATGGACAAGCTCAATTTAAAGTCAAAGATGATAAGAAGTTGAAGAATCAAAAAGAGCATGAACAGAAAGAACAAGACAATAAAAATGAAGAGAAAGATGGTGAAGATGAAGACCAAGTTGAAGAAAGTAAAGAACAGGCAGATGATAAAGAATCTGATGAAGGGTCCAAGTCAGACGATGAAAGTGAGTTAGATGATGAAGAATTTACAGGATTTGATGATGAAGAAGAAGAAGAAGAAGAAGAAGAAGAAAAAGAAAAAGAACCCAAAATGGCTAATGAAGGCAGACCCACTTCTTCAAAAGCCACTGGTCCAAAAGATGAGTTAGAAACCAATGCTTTCAGTGCCAATATTGAATTACCTGATGATAATATTAATTTACCTCATTGGAAAGATATTGAACTAAGTGGATATTCATTAACAGGGTTAAATGCATTGAAATTTAAACAACCTACACCTATTCAAAAGAAATCCATTCCTCTTGCTATGGAAGGTAGAGATGTCATTGGGAAAGCCAGTACGGGATCTGGTAAAACATTAGCTTATGGAATTCCAATTTTGGAAAAATATATTTCAAAGTTAGAAACCATAAAACATAATAAACAAAAAGGAATCATCAATTCTCCAACAGGGATTATATTTGTTCCTACTAGAGAATTAGCACATCAAGTTCTGGATCATTTGAATAAATTTTCTAAATATTTCCCTCTTGCTTCTAATGGGATTGTTAGTATAACAGGAGGATTATCAATTCAAAAACAAGAAAGAATATTAAAATTTGGACCTGGGATAATTATTGCTACCCCTGGGAGATGTTTAGAATTATTAGAAAAAGATGAAGAGCTTGTAACCCGATTAAGTTCAACTGATATGATTGTGTTAGATGAAGCCGATCGGTTATTACAAGATGGACATTTTGAAGAATTTGAAAGAATATTAAGTCTTTTTAAAAAACATAGACCTAGAGGATTATCAACTTGGAAATGGCAAACTTTAGTCTTTAGTGCTACGTTTGCTAGAGAATTATTTGGGAAATTAAATAAATCTACCAAAACTAATAAAACTTTATCAGCTTCATCTTTAATTGATAATGATGAAATTTTAAAATTACTTAATGAACGATTAAATTTTAAAGATAAAAAACCAATTTTAGTTGATGCCAATCCAAAAGAAATGGTATCAAACCAAATCACTGAAGCATTAGTTGAATGCGGTGCCACTGAAAGAGATTTATACCTTTATTATTTCTTATTGGTATATAAAGGGTCTACATTGGTGTTTGCTAATTCTATCGATTCAGTTAAAAGATTAGTTCCATTTTTAAATAATTTAAATATTCCTGCATTTGCAATTCATTCATCAATGATTCAAAAACAAAGACTAAGAGCATTAGAAAGATTTACTGCTGCTAGTAAGAATAATGAAATTTCCGTGTTGGTAGCATCAGATGTAGCCGCAAGAGGGTTAGATATTCCTAATATTGATCATGTAGCTCATTATCATTTACCAAGATCTGCTGATGTATATATTCATAGATCTGGTAGAACTGCTAGAGCTGGAAATGAAGGGGTATCAATAATGTTTTGTTCTCCTCAAGAAGCATCTGGTCCATTAAGAGATTTAAGAAAATTAATAGCATCAAATTCGGAATCTAAAGGTAAATTTAATACTCATAGTGATGTTAAATTATTGCCTATTGAAGTTGATTTAGTATCACAATTAAGACCAAGAGTTGAATTGGCATCTACTTTAGCTGGTGCTGTAGTTACTAATACATCCAGTCAAAAGGAACAATCATGGGTTAAACAAGCAGCTGATGATTTAGGAATTGAGAATTTATCTGATATTGAAGATTTTGAAGATGGGATTATTAAAAAACAACGGAAACGGAAAGAAAATAAATCTTTAACTAAACAAGAATCCAAAACCCTTCGGTTTCAATTAAGAGAATTATTGAATGAACCAATTAGAAAGCTTTCAAGAAGATCTTATTTAACTAGTGGATTACAAAATTTAGCTCATATTATGGTTACTGGGAATACTCATAAAGAGATTTTAGGACATGAAAATTCTAAAGCATTGAATGATTTGAAGGGTAAGACCAAGGTTAGTAAGGGGAACAAAGGCAATAAGGTTGATAAAATCAGTAAGCCAGTTCATAAGAATAATAAGAAAGTAGGTAAGAAGGTAGGTAAGAAGGTAGGTAAGAATTGAGACTAAAATGAGAGCACTTGTTCCCACAAATTGTGAGCACTTTTAATAGAAATTCATTAGTGTAGATAGTAATACATATATAAAAAGGAATGGGGCAAATCACCACCGAATCTTTTCTTCTTCTTCTTCTTCTTCTTCTTCTTCATCTTCTTCTCTCTCTCTGAACTCTAATCTTCTGTTGATATCTTATGTCTTGTATGTTTTGTTTATATAGATCTATTACTTAAACTAAATGAAATCGTCGTCATCATCATAATATTCGTCTTCATCAGATTCATCCACCAATTGTTCAAAATTAACTTTATATCTCAACATAGCACCAATACCCCCAAATCCTTGAACAAATTGAGCACCTTCAGATGACCTATCAGTAACAAATTCTAAATTAGCCCCGAAACTTTTATAATTTTCTGCCAACCATTCTAAAAATGATTCTTCTTTAACAGTTTCCATTTCTAATCCAGTAGCTTTATCAATCATATAAGATTTATCCGGTAATTCAGGATTAACATTAACCACCACTTCATCCCCTTCAGCATTTTTTAAAGTATAACGAACAGTGTTTAAATTTTCATAAACAATGACAATTTCACAAGCCCCTAAATCTAAGGCTTTTAAAGTATCTTCAATACCATAACAAAATTTCCCAGTGTCTTGAGAAATTTCATCAAAATAATCATTCAATAATTTCTTTTCTTGAACAAATTTAACATTAGCTAAAGTTTCAGCAGATAATTCAATAGCTTGATTGAATCCATTTTCTCCTCCATAAGAAATATCAACAATCTTAATAACTTTACTTTGTAATCTACCATCAAATAAATCTGACTTTGATAATTCAGTTTTAAAATCAGCTGACCCTGCTAAAATTAATCCTTTAACATTTGGTTTATCATTAGTTATGAAATTTTGTACGGCTACTTCAGCTACTTTTCTAACATAATTATGTCTTTTTTCTTCTCTTAATCTACTAAAACGAACGGCAGATTGACCCCCTCTACCATGTTTTTTTGGTAAATCAACGGTAAATTTATGTAAAATTTCTCTAGTATTACCAGTAACGGCCCCAAATAATGCTCCATTACCATCCATAATAATAAACCCAAATCTATCATCATCTTCTAATAATTCACTCAATGCTTCCACATGGAATTTATTATCACATAAATATAACGAGGTATTAATTGGTTTAAATGGTTCAAAATCAATATTTAATTTCTTTTCTTTACCTTCATCAGTAATAACATCTCCACAATAGATGACTAATCCATTTTTAGGCACATGATTATATAATTTTAATTTTTGTTGAGTTGAAGTAATGGCTGATAACACTGATAATCTATTAACCCGGGATTTAATATTAGAAGCAGTCCCATATTCTTCTGTTAACATCTTTTGAATTAAAGCAATTTGTCCCTTTGGTGGGATAACTAATGAGATCATGGAGGTCCCATTACCTCTAGCTAATTCTAAGGCTTTGATTAATTTCTTAACTTTCCATATTTCAATGTTCTTCTCGGCGGCGTCCGACATTGTTATAGTGTTAATGGATGGTTTATTTATCGATTGACTTTAGTGAAGAGGAAAATCAAACGGAAAAAAAAATTTTTTCACTCTCACTATGATGAAAATGTGGGAAGAGGAAAAAAAATGTGGATGTTACTACCTAAGACATGTTCAGATAAACTTCATTGTTATGGTAACTATGTGGTACTATAAGGGGTATAGAGTAGGCAGGTGGTGTAATTGACTTTGATATAACGGTTATATGGGGTTTTTAGTAGATATTACCTATAGGTCATTATTATTTAATACCTTGTGTTTATTGATTTTGACATTTATAGATTATCACGTGACCTTGTCCGATCGGGCTAAATATCTACTACCTACACCTACAACACTACAACACGCATACCACCACCCCCTCACCACATCCATACTATCAGCCACCCTTATAATGTCCATGCTTCACCATCTCATCAACTCTATTATTGCTTAAACGCGTAAATACCACTCTTTCCTAACATTCCCTCCTTTAGCTCTAGAGCTCCCTCCGGATCCTTCTCAAAAGATCCGCACCCGATATGTGTAGCCTTTTGAGAATTGGTGAGGATTTTTTTTTTTTTTATTAAATTCATTCCGATCGAGCCTTAATATTAGAGTATTCAAATTACACGAGACTGTAGAGTGTGGCATTTGTTGGATTGAATAGTTCTATTATATTGGGCAGCAGATATCTCCTTCTCCAGTTTTTACAAAGAATCATAATTCATCATGAGTAGAACATCTGATGAAATAGCAGTTACTAGTGCTTATGATGGCCATGCTATGGAACGCCCCAAAACCGTTGATGATTATGATGAAACTCCAGTAGGATCAGAAAGTCATAGAGTTAATCAAGAAACAAATCATCTATCCGGTCAAGATGAAGATGACATTGATTCTGATGATGATGATGTAGAGGACTTTCATAAACCAGAAGAAAAGTCAAGAAAACCAGGAAATAATGCATTTAGACAACAACGGTTGAAAGCATATAATCCGGTATTTACTGCTAAAACTGTTATATTTATTTTGATGTTGATTGCTATAGTGTTTGTCCCGTTGGGAGCAGGAATGTGGTATGCTTCACATAGTATAGAAGATTTAGCTATTGATTATAGTCATTGTGAACGATTAGCTAATAATGATACTTGGTCAGAAATCCCAGAAAAATATTTGGATTATAATTTAAAACATGATTATGATAAACCTCAATGGAAATTAACTACAGATGAATCCCAAACATTTGAAGATGAAAAATTGGTTTGTCAAATTCAATTTAATATTCCTAAAGATATCAGTGCACCAATATATTTATTTTATAGATTATCTAAATTTCATGCTAATCATAGAAGATATGTTAAATCATTTAGTGAAGAACAAATTATTGGACATGCAGCATCAGAACATATTATTAAAAATGCGGTTGGACAAAATTGTGAACCAATGTCAACTGATGATAATGGGAAAATCATTTATCCATGTGGATTAATTGCTAATAGTTTTTTCAATGATACTTATTCTGATGTATTGACTGGAGTTAACGGTACTGATAATGATTATAAAATGACTAATAAGGGTATTGCTTGGAAAGCTGATAAAAATAGATTTAAACAAACCAAGTATAAAGCTAGTGAAGTGGTGCCTCCTCCAAATTGGTATAAAAGATATCCTAATGGATATAATGAATCCAATATACCTAATATTAATACCTGGGAAGAATTTCAAAATTGGATGCATCCAGCTGGTTTACCAACCTTTAATAGATTGGTTCTTCGTAATGATGATGATTCTTTAAAAGCTGGAACCTATCAAATATCTGTTGGATTACATTTCCCAGTGTTACCTTATCATGGAGGTAAATTCATTTATATATCTCAAAGATCAGTTATGGGGGGTAAAAATGATTTCTTTGGCATTTCTTGGATGGTTGGTGGTGGGGTTTGTTTTATATTAGCAATTACTTTATTGATTGTTAATGCGGTTAAACCTAGAAAAACTGGTGATGTTAATTTATTAAGTTGGAATAAAGAAAAGATTGAACTGGATGAAAAGGTAGCCACTGATTCTAATAACAATTTTGATCCAATTGACGAAAATAAATAAAGAACTGGGTGATCAATTGAATCACAAATCTATATAGGGCTTATGTATATGTAAATTAGATAGTCATACTAAACATTATGGTAAAATAGAGGAACTCATATGTCTCTTCAAGATCTCTGAACGGTCAGAGCGTACCGTTGCCAGTTTGGTCGACTTCGGTTTGAATTCGGTTTGAATTCGGTTTGGCCGCATACGGTTCCGGCTATTGGGCTTGGTTCGGCTACTGAGTTTAGCTCATCGGGGCTTTTGCAGCAACTTAAATGAAGATCGCAGCAAGTCATCTCCCACTCTGACTAAGAAGATGTTCCGTTTGAATCTAACAGACGGAGTTAATAATATCCCTACCGTTAGCCCAAACAGGCTTAATAATACTTATCATGCTTATAAGACCCTAGTATTCCAGATAGTTCCATTTGTCATTCTTCGCGGACAGTTTTCATTCCGCTCCCGTATGACATGAACACATTCGGCTGTATAACGGGGGGAAAAAAAATCCTTTTTAAAGCCACCACTTGCTGTTTCATCTTGAATAAATTTAACTAATATTTTTCATATTCTAAACATTAATTATGAGTGTCCCAACTGAATCTAAAAAGATCGTCGTCCAAAATAGTCCTGCAGGACCTGTTAATTTAGACTATACCCTGCCAGATTCAACCTTTAAAGTTGTAACTGAACCATTACCTAACTTAGAAGATGGTCAAGTGTTAGTTAAAACCTTATACTTATCTAATGATCCAACACAAAGAGGATGGATTCAAAAAGACGCCAAGCCAGAAAGTAGCTACTTACCACCAGTCCCTCAAGGAGGTGTAGTAAGAGCTAGTGGTATTGCTGAAATAGTTGAATCTAAAAGCAATAAATATTCTAAAGGGGATATCGTTTCAGCCTTTGTTGGTTGGACTCAATATAATGTTTTACCAGAAGCTATGGTGTTTAGTAAGATTCCAAAGAGTGACGTTCCATTACCTTATGCTTTAGGACCACTTGGAATGACTGGTATGACTGCCTACTTTGGATTAGATATCTTCAAACCTAAATCTTCTGATACTGTAGTAATTTCTGCTGCTTCTGGTGCCACCGGATCTACTGCTGTTCAACTTGCTAAGAAAGTTTATGGATGTAAAAATGTTGTAGGAATTGCTGGGGGTAAACAAAAATGTGATTATGTCAAATCTATTGGTGCTGATTCTTGTGTTGATTATACTGATTCAGCTAATTTAGAAAAAAATTTAAGACAAGCTATTGGTATTGAAAAATCTACCGACGGTGCTGATATTTACTTTGATAATGTTGGTGGGGAAGTGTTAGATACCATGTTACCATTAGTGAAACTTCATGGGGGTATTATTGCTTGTGGGGCTGTTGCTGGTTATAACGATCATTCTAAAATGGCCATTAAGAATTGGGCTATGGTTATCACCAGAAGATTAAACATTAAAGGTTTCATTATAACCGATTTCGCTTCTAGAAATCAAGAATGTATTGGTAACCTTATTAAATATGTCCAAGAAGGTAAACTTGATATTTCTTCATCTGTTGTGGTCAATGATTTAAGCAATGACTTTGAAAACATCCCAACCACTTGGGCTACTTTATTTGACACTTCTAAAAAACAACCAGGTAAATTAGTTACTAAGGTAGCTGATTCAGAATAAGTATATAGCTAGTTAAATATATTACCATTCTCAAAATGTATTTCTCTTCTCATCAATTCTTCTTTTTTTTTGCGGCAACCAAATGAGATGGGGTCGCAAAACGACTGATTAGGGAACTTGTCACAAAATCGCGACCTATGTAAACAAAACCAAATTATCGTGAAGGCTTATAAGTTCAGAATTTTAAACATTATAGGTAGAGGGCTTTTATACGCTATATTTGTGACATCATGAGTCACTTAATTGGTTCTCAATCACCCACGAAATTAACCCTGAGCTTTTCTCCTCGAAAGCTTTCTCCAAAACGAATAACTTTGGAGAAGTACCGAGAGAAGCCAGTCGATCACAGTGATGATATTGATTTGGAATCTGATTTTGAATTTGATAATCTTTCGTTTTCCAAGTTTTCTGGTAGTTCTGGCTCATCTGGATTCAAAAGAGGTGGTAGTAGTGATGGTAATGGTGATGGCTCCACTGGTTCTGGTAGACCCTCTTTGCACAATCAACTACAAGATCTAAACCCTGATGATGATCGAATAAACCATCGGTTAAATTCCAAACTTCCTACCAAACCAGATGTCAATAAAGTTTCTCATTTCAAACCTAACAAGTCTCGAATAGATATGTACTCCATCCATGAAACCCTGGGTGAAAATGGTGAAAATGATGAAAATATTCCTGTTTTTGATCCTTCTAAAATGGTTGTTTCTAATGACTCCAGTTCCATTCCTGACAAGTTATTGATGCCAAAATCTAAAAGGAATAATCCTCAAAAATCTAATAGCTCTCGTTCAGATAAAAATAAAAAAGTCGTGGTACTATCTCCTCCTCAATCAACTCCAAGACATCAATCTAAAAGAAATGTATCTGTTAAAGTCTCATTGACCCCTGCTCAAAGAGTTGAAAAGAAAATGGGTGCCAGACTGAAAAATGCATTGGAAAACTTCCAGTTTGAAGAAATGGTTGGAAGAGGAGCTTTTGCAACTGTTTACAAAGGAGTCAATTTGAAAACTAAACAAATTGTTGCCATAAAACAAATCTTGTTGGAAAAAGATCAAGATGTTCAAGCGTTAATGGGAGAAATTGATTTATTAAAAATATTGAAACATCAAAATATCGTCAAATATCATGGGTTTGTCAAAACTGCTGATTCTTTAAATGTGTTCCTCGAGTTTTGTGCTGGTGGATCATTAAGACAATTATATAAAAGACTCAATACAGGATTATCAGAGCCTCAGATTATTGAGTTTGTTCGACTGATTCTTCAAGGATTAAATTATTTGCATGAACAAGGGGTTGTTCATAGAGATGTTAAAGCTGCAAATGTTTTAATTACTGAAACTGGTGATGTTAAATTAGCTGATTTTGGTGTGGCTACTAAAGTAACTTCTCAGCATCAATCAGTTGTGGGAACTCCTAATTGGATGGCTCCTGAAACTGTTCTTGGGGGTGAAGGTCTTTGTACTGCTTCTGATATTTGGTCTTTGGGGGCAACTGTAATAGAATTGTTTACCACTAATCCTCCTTATCATGATTTAAATCCTATGGCCACATTACATGCTATTGGAACCGATGATCATCCTCCTTTACCAAAAAATACTTCCAGCACTGCAAGAGATTTTTTACTTGAATGTTTTCAAAAACAGCCTAGCTTAAGAAGTTCTGCTAAACTATTGTTGAAGCATAAATGGTTAAACCTGAATGACATTTATGAATCCAATAAAAAATCATCAAATCATTTCTACAGTAAGGTAAGCTCTATTCAAAACCTTGATTCTAAACCAGAGAAACTAGGTTCTAAATCATACCTGAGATCTGCTTCTAAAAATACTCCTATTACTCTGGAACACAATCCCCTTAATCGATACAGTGAAAATTTTGATGAAAATTGGGATCATGATTTTAGCCAACTCAAATTGCATAAAGGATTGTCTGGTACGAACCTTGGCCATGATAATAAAGTGGAATTACAACAACAAGATCAACAAGAGCAAGAGCAAGAAGTTGTTATGACTCCTTTGAATAGACAAGAGAGATTGACTAAGTTTATTGATAGCAATGACGATGATAATGATAATAATGATAATAATAACAATGACAATAATGATCAACTTGATAATGAACAAAAATTCTTAATGCCTAAAGATTTCACTCGTCAAAATTATGATGATGCCAGTGATGATCCATTTTTGGATATTGAACTTGATAATTTCGATACGAATGAATTGGAAATTCAAAGTAAAATGGAATTCTTAATCACGAAATTTACAAGCCGAGTTGATTTATGTGTAAATGGAAATGAAGAAATTGCAAACTCATTAATAAAAATTATGGGTAAGATTTGTCATTTAGTGAAAAAATATTCGATTCTGCATGATGTATTTATAAGAGATCATGGGATTTTATCAATCTTCGAACTTTTAGAAAATGTTAACGAATTACCGAATTTGTCTAAACTTTGGTATTATTCTTTAACAACTTTAAATTATATCTTTGAAACCAACTTGAACCAGTTTGAAAATTTCTGTCTATTAGGAGGTATACCAGTGATAACACAATTCCGAAGTAATAAATATGATAATATTATAAAACAACAAGTGGTAAGATTTATTAGATTATTTTTGAAATCTGATAAGGCCTTATCGATGTTTATATCGTGTGGTGGTTTAAGAGTATTATCTAAATTAGCAGAAGAAGATTTTGAAACTAATCCACAATTTCCGATTACTTCTATTGATTGTCTTTATGCAGTTTTAACTAAAGATTTATCAACTTCTAGGTCAGGAATTTGTAGGAAATTATCTCATTATGGAGTTATATTTTGGTTTATTGTTTTATTAAATCGTTTAGTTAAATTAAAACATAATAAAGAGTATGAACCAACTATTGATAAGATCATTCAAATTATAAAGTTTTTTGGTCAATCAGAAGTTAAGGTTCGGATTAATATTTCCAGTATTGATTTATTTAAGCTTTTATTAAAAGTTTATTCTAATTTAAATTCAAATCATCAATTAATTATATTGAAATTCTTTAAATCCATTTCATGTATTCTGGAATTATTAAAACATCTTCAATCGGCAGAAGTATTAGAATTCTTGGTATTATTAATTAAAGATCATGTACCAGGAACTGAAAATTATAAAGAATATATTAATATAATTTGTCCAATCCTTTATAATATTTGTTATTTAAATCATTTAAGAGAAGTTGAATTAGTCAAATTGGGAGCAGTTCCATACTTAAAAGAATTACTGAAAATTAATTTACCATTTAGACAATTCATTTTACCAATATTATGTGAATTAGTCTACTGTAACAAATTTGTTAGAAATCATTTAATCAAACATAATATTTTAGATATTTATCTTAATTTATTATTAGATCCATATTGGCAGGCCAATGCTTTGGATTCTATTTTAAATTGGATTAAACAAGATTATAATTATTTGATGTTAACAGATTTGAAAGCTACTAATTGTTTAACTGTTGGATTCACTTTAAATAAAGTATCTAATTTGGAATCAGCTTTAGATAATTATTTAAAATTGGTAACTGTTGATGATAGTTTATGTCAAATATTCATTAGCCAGGCAATCATAGAAAATATTACTAGTAAATTGGCTACAAATATTAAGAATTCGGTGGTTCAATTGACACTATTACGGATATTAAGGGTGCTTTTGTTAAATAATTCAACTAAACCGTTATCATTACAAAATTCTAGATCTATGTTACTCACCCTTGAATCAAGAAAGAATTCATTGTTGGTAGATGAGTTGGCCAATGAGGTTGTTTCAATCATGGATTCCCATCTGATGGTAGTTATAACTTAAGGGTAGTTATAACTTTAATCAAATACATATAACAGATATAAAATGGAATTGAATTGGTTGGGTAGTATGTAACTGTAGACTTTATTCCTCTTTAACTGCCTAAATGGTATTTCATTTTTGCAGCCCTCACATTTGCATTATCATTTGCAACTTCAAATGTCTCCGCGAATTCCCTCGGTGAAAATGTGGAGTCACCTAAAAAAGCTACCACTAACTATTATAGAAGAATACAAACTCCTCATCATGTTACCTATATCGTATCCTTCACCTAGGGTATCACAGTTGGATGCCCATATCTTGGACTCGGAATTGCTTACATTGCTAAAACAAGAACTTGTGTCTGTGTTCCATCTTCATCCCAGTAAATGGTGGACATATGATCAACATCCAGAATTATGGGATCTAATATTGAATTTGGTAGTCTTTAAAATCACCACTTGGAAATCAGGTTCCTCTTATGGTTTATCATTGCAAAACTTGAAATTAGTCAACTTTAGGAATGGTAAACCTATTGGGCTAACTAAGAGATCTTTATTATTGGCGGTAATTGTTGGTGATTATTTATACAATAAATTGCAATCATATTTATACTCAGCTACTGATGATTATAATGATGCTAATGTTAGTGATTTTAATGATGAATTCAGTGGTCTTTCCATTGGTAAACTTAAAAGTTATATCCTTCGCAATAAAGAAATCATACTATCTAAAGTCAATCATACATTTAGGATGTTGAATTTGGCTAATTTTGTATTATTTTTAATTAGTGGGAGATATCCATCTTTAGTTCATCGAGTATTAGGGATCTCATTAACTCCAATTGTAAGTGATCTTTTAAGATTTAATGGAGATAATGTCAATTATGAATTTCAAAATCGTCAATTGGTATGGAATGTCATGACTGAATTTTTGGTATTTATCCTACCTCTTTTACAATTGAAAAAATTGAGACAAATGTCTAAGAAGCTTTTAAGTCCTTATAAGAAATCAGAGGATTCGACTAATTTCATTAGTCCATTTGCTAACTTACCGGTATCACAATGTGCTATATGTCATTATAAGAAAGATAAAGCTGTTATGGCTGGAGAGAAGAAGATGAGTTCCATTCCATGTATGGTAACTAACCCATATGTTACAAATTGTGGTCATATTTATTGTTATGTATGTATAGCATCGGCATTTAATGCTATGGAATCCATGGAAGGATATGAGAAATGTTTTCGTTGTGGACATAAATTAGAATGGTTTAAGAAGTATGGAGAAAAAGATGGTGATGTTGATACTGATGCTATAATGGTGGAGTATGAAGAAATAGATGAAGTTAGTGATGGAAGTGAAAATGGAAGTGACGATGAGGACAATAACGGTGGAGAGAAACATCACGATGCTCATAACTATTCTAATAATGATACAGGTTCTGGTGATGATGATGATGATAATGATGATAATGATGATAACGATGGTGATGATTCGGCTTCTGATGATAACAGTTTAGATGAATATGATAATGATCAAGTATTTGATGAAGAGGGAGGGTTTGGTGATGATCTTGATGATGATGATGACCTCGACGACGATGATGAAGCAATGGAATTATAGGCAATGGAATAGTATACGATGGACTTATAGCCAATAGACTTATAAGCATGCGACTTAAAGCAATAGACCTATAAGCAATTAATTAGCCTATTAGCTTCCACTATTTATTCCATGGATCTAACAACTACTCATGAATGTCATGTATGTATGTACGTATATATGTATAAATGTATAAATGTATAAATATATAACTGGCTATATACCTATACTCTATGAAAAAAATTAATTAAGGATTTTTAATAAGATTTGAGCCCCTTTATTCCCATGATCGTTAGATAATTGTTTTTTAATAGCCTTCAATTCTTTCTTTAATTGTTTTAAATGGTCTTGTTGTTTCAGACAGTCAAGAACTTCATAAATAGCAAGTATTATAAAAGCCCCTTGACCACTACACCAATCAGCTAATTTATTATTATTCAATATTTCATCAATACATCTAATAGCAAAATCACTACCAGTACCAGGGATTTTATTATCAGGATTAACATAAACTAATTTCTTCTTTTCGGAATCAAATTGAAATTCATTACCATGAATTAAAGATTTTAATGATCTAGAAATAAATGGAATTTTATTAATTAAATGGAAATCTTCTAATACATCACCTGTTACAACATTATTAAAAATTTCATCGATTAAAGCCATTCTTAAATTTTCATTGATATCATCATTATCAGTTGGAGTTAAAATTAATTCAGTTAATACTTGAGTAGCTAAATTAGATGATAAAGTTTGACTAATTGGAGTGTCTTTAAGTTTAAAAGATTCTAATAAATTTTTATAAATTATTGGTAAGGATTTATCCACTAATTCATTTCTTCTTTGATCTTGAGGTTTTTTAGAAGTTTTTTGATATGCTAATTGTTCATATTTAAGTAAATCTTTTTTAATTAATGGATTAAAATATTTCCCATCTAATCCTTTTAATAAATATAACAAAGGTCTACGACTAAATTTCCCATCAATGATTTCCGGTAATAATTCAGGAGTAAATAAATCATTAATAAAATTTTTAGATACTGAAACTGTATCATCAATAGTCATAAATGAAGTAATTAATACTAAATTACCATATTCATTTTTAATTAAATCTTTACCATGTTTCCTTAGACTTCTCATGATATTTCTACGTTCTTTAGCATTAGCAATAGAAATTAAACAACAAGCAACTTCACTACCTTCTGGAGTATGAACTAATTCAGCAAATTGTTCCCCTAATAATTCTTCAAACTCTCTAATTTGTGAATCAAATTCTTCTAAATCAGATGTTAAAATTGTAGTATATTCTTTCATGGCTGCATGTAAAATATTAAATCCAGTAGATCCTTTTTCAACTGATGCAGTTATAGTACCAATTAAATTCTTCATAACCATTTGTTTCTTTTCGGTAGATTCATTTATAACATCAAGGACAGTTTTACCTTCACCAGAATCTTTAAATACCGCATATTCAGCTCCCCAAAATTCTCTAATCATTTGTTGTCTTAATTGACTATTAGAATATAATACAAAAAGATCTTCTACTACATAAGCTCCTTCTCTATGTCTCATTAATTTTCTTAATTTCCCATGTAATTCACTAACAATCATATTCCGAGATTCTTTTGATCCATAATGTAATAATTTAATTAATAAATATTTCCCATATGATGAAGTGGCTAATTGATAATATGATCCTTGTAAAGCTTTCACGATTTGATCACGTCTTTCTTTAGAGGAATATTTTACTAAAGTTTGAACCACTCTTGATGCATCATGTTTCATCACTAAATCCAATAATACATCTTTAGATAATTCCCATATTTCATTACTTAATTTTTCACGTACTTCTTTTGGTGGGGTGGGTTTACTGACTCTCAATCTTTCCCATAAACTTTTAATTTGTTTAATTTCATTCCCGGATTTTCTCTTTAATTTCCTTTCGGCTAAAAGTTTCCGTTGTTCAGCGTGTTGTTCTTTAGATGTTTTCTTATTTGGATCAGTAGCATTTTCCTTTTCGTCATCTTCATCTTCATCTTCGCTTTGATCTAATTCATCTTCGCTTTGGTCTAACTCATCTTCTTCGCTTTGATCTAATTCATCATCTTCGCTTTGGTCTAACTCATCATCTTCGCTTTGGTCTAACTCATCACCAGTTTCTGGTCCCATATCTGATTCCATTTCTGATTCTTCACTCTCGCTTGGAGTTTCGATTTTAGCTTTTTTAGTACCATTGGACCCATTCTTATTGGCTTTGCCGCTTGTAGCTAAAGCTCTTTTGGTTCCTCTATCCTTAGAAACACCCATGATTTATTACTGATGTTTATGATAAACAAAAAACTCTGATCGTAATAGTGAAAAAAAAAAAATTTTTTGAGATGGGGTCCCCTCAGTGAGAACGCGATGAGCTTGCAGCCAATCTCACGTCTAACGGTGGTGGGAAGGGGAAGGGAAGAAAAGAGTCCCTACTAAAAGACAATCAAACATACACCATGGAGACTTATTTTAATACAAGTACTTTGGTTTCTATTTATAGTTAACTGTTGTAATGATGATGAGTTGGTAAGTGTAGGGGTATGTGTGTATACCGGTTCACCGCTTCTACTGTGATTGAAACTTACTCTTCTATGGATTTATTAGGCAGAAATTTTCGTCGTATATTGACTTGGAAACTACACCAGATTATCACCTCAATGTTTAATGGCATTTGGCCCATATGGTATCAATTACCAATGCCTCTACAGTACCTGTGGACCCAGTTCTCCCTGGTGGAACTGTATTATTGAACAGTATAACTGGTGAAAAATAGTTGCAGCCTGTGTGTCTGTACCGTTGCGATCGGTTAGTAATAATTGTCAGTAATAACTTAGCTAGATTTTTCATCTACTAATCAACCATGTTTGCTAAAACTGTTACTAAAAATTTATATCCTTCCGCCGTTAGATATGGTGGATTAGGTTTAAATACCATCGCCAATTCAGGAGTAAGATATTTCAGTAGATCAATGAATTTACACCAAGTAAAAGAATTGACCTCATTTGATGATTATAAGTCCTTAATTAAAGGAGAAAAAGTATCAATCATTGATTTTTATGCTACTTGGTGTGGTCCATGTAAAGCTATTGAACCAATCATGGAACAGTTATCTGAAAGAGTCCCAGAAGCATCATTTGCAAGAATTGATGTAGATGAACATGGTGATGTAGCTCAGGATAACCAAGTCACTGCCATGCCAACCATTAAATTCTATAAGAATGGAGAGGTGGTTGGGAATGTTATTGGAGCTAATTTGAAAAGTATTGTGGACTTGATTACTGAACATACTGGGGTTGATATTACCAAACAATAGGTGTTCATATCAACCAGTAAGTTATATGGGTTATTAAGTAGATGTGTATGGAATACCAAGCCAGGCCAAGCGTGTGTGGCTTGGTTGGCCAATAGGCTTAGACCTTCTGTAAGTAACCCTATGTGGCTATATAAATTTACTGAATAAACTACTAAATAACCCTGTTATTGTATTATGTAATTTATGGCCTCTGTTTATGGTCTCTGTTTATGGCCTCTGCTTATGGCCCCTGTTTATGGCTACAGATATAATTGTGTGTGTGTGACTACCAGCACCTGGTCATCTTCACCAAGCTATCTAAAGCCAGTGTCTAAACTCTGTACAAATACTTCAACATATATCTTACTATCAAAAGCTGTTTCTACCCTACTGTACCATCCATATCGAGCTCTGTTAGTTTGCAGCTACTGGGTCGTGTCGTCCCTCACCCATTGCGCAGTCTCGTCGCCACCAAGTAAATCATCTAACAAGAAGCTCACATATCTAATAACTCAATACTAAACGCTATCACAAACAATGGTATGTATAACCCCCCTCCTCCGCTAATAAGCTGTTGATTAAACCATCTCATTTGGTTTAATATTAATAGAATCAATTACTAACAATGATTTTCTTAGGGACAAGCACCATCAGGAATGCCTCCGGGCGATAACTTCAATAAAAAGAAGGATGATAAGAAGAAAGATAAACCTAAATATGAACCACCAGTAGAGAGTAAATTTGGAAAGAAAAGAAGAAAAGGACCTGACACTGCCATCAAATTACCTAGTGTGAACCCTACTACTAGATGTAGACTAAAATTATTGAAATTGGAAAGAATTAAAGATCATTTATTATTAGAAGAAGAATTTGTAACTAATCAAGAAGCCTTCCAACCAACAGAAGCTAAACAAGTAGAAGAACGGGAAAATTTAGATGAATTAAGAGGATACCCAATGAGTGTGGGATCATTAGAGGAAATCATTGATGATGATCATGCTATAGTATCAAGTACTGCTGGCTCAGAATATTATGTATCAATTATGTCATTTGTGGATAAAGGATTATTAGAACCTGGTTGTACGGTATTATTACATCATAAAACTGTATCGATTGTAGGGGTGTTACAAGATGATGCTGACCCAATGGTATCTGTTATGAAATTGGATAAATCACCTACAGAAACTTATGCTGATATTGGGGGATTAGAATCTCAAATTCAAGAAATTAAAGAATCGGTTGAATTACCATTAACTCATCCAGAATTATATGAAGAAATGGGAATTAAACCACCAAAAGGGGTTATATTATATGGTGCTCCTGGTACTGGTAAAACTTTATTGGCTAAAGCAGTGGCTAATCAAACTAGTGCAACATTTTTAAGAATTGTTGGATCTGAATTAATTCAAAAATATTTAGGGGATGGTCCAAGGTTATGTAGACAAATATTTCAAGTGGCAGCAGATCATGCTCCATCTATAGTATTTATAGATGAGATTGATGCTATTGGTAGTAAAAGATATGAATCTAGTTCGGGAGGTGAACGAGAAATTCAAAGAACTATGTTGGAATTATTAAATCAATTAGATGGATTTGATGATAGAGGTGATATCAAAGTAATTATGGCTACTAACAAAATTGAATCATTAGATCCAGCCTTAATTAGACCTGGGAGAATTGATCGGAAAATTTTATTTGAAAACCCTGATGCTAATACTAAAAAGAGAATTTTAAATATTCATACATCTAAAATGAGTTTATCAGATGATGTTAATTTAGATGAATTAGTAACTTCAAAAGATGATCTTTCTGGTGCTGATATTAAAGCCATGTGTACAGAAGCTGGTTTATTAGCTTTAAGAGAAAGAAGAATGAAAGTAACTGCTGAAGACTTTAGACAAGCTAAAGAAAGAGTATTGAAAAATAAAGTTGAAGAGAATCTTGAAGGATTATATTTGTAAGGATAGCATTAAATTGGTATATATTTATATATATATATTATTTCTCCCGAGTATATAAGTAATATAAACAATCAATTAACCACTGATTAAACCCCCCGTGGCTTATTAATTATTATTACTATTATTATTATTAAGTATCCGTAAAATGAATAAAAACAAATTGATTATATCCAAATATAATGAGATCGTAGCAGGGATTTCATCATCAAAATGATAGGTTTTCATTAGTTTTTGAGTATCAATTAAAATATAAATTGAAAATATCACAGCCCCTAAACCAGAATAAATTAAATTAACAAATTGAGTCTTTGGGAAAAATATAAATAAAATCCCCCAACCTATTAATACCCAAACTCCTAAACTAACAATACCTTGCCATTGAATAAAATCATATTTAGTTTGAAACGCAAATAAAGTTAATCCAATGAAAATTACCAATGTTAATAACACCGCTTGAATTAATACTTCTGATTCAACAAGTGAACAGACCAACCCAATTCCATAGCTTTCACATAGAGTAAACCCCGTCAAAAGAATTAAATTTGTTGGATATGATTTAGATTTGAAATAAGCTCCCAACATGAAACCAATAGATCCAACCATTGAAATATAGAATAACCACATATTTCCAAAGCACCATGTTTTAATACCACTATTGGACCGGATTATAAACCCTACAACTACAGTTAATAAGATTTGTACGGATAATAAAGCATAAACTTTTCTGATGAATAATTGTCTAATGGGTAATTCACAGGAGGCTACATCTACCGAATATTTAAAGTCATCAGGGATATTATCACCGGCTACTCTTGACCCGTGTGGATTATCACCATAAGCTGGTGGTTGATTTGGCAATTCTGAATAACTCATGTTAAGCACTTCTTGGAAATTATTGTAATGAATTAATGATTTTAAGGATAAGACAAGAATGAGAATGACCGCGCGCACGTCATTGAGAAATGGGGGAATGTTCAAAATCAAGAGTGTGGTGACAGTATTGAAAAAGAATATATACTTCTAGATGCTTCTGGAATCAAGTATGGAATATATGCGGAATTTACATATGTTTGTCTATGCAAATAGATATTGAATGATTTACGAGCTATTGCAATTCAAATCAGTATTGTAAGTTTAATACGATCAAGGAATAAATTTGCAGCATTCATTGCCGCATTTCAATTGTTGCGAAAATTAAGATAAACCTGAAGAAAATGATGAGAGAAGTGAAATAGCAGGGAATGAAATGGAATAAGATGAAATAATATAGAAGAGATCTGAGATTGTATAGACTGAAGGACACGATCTAATCTAATCTGATATGAGATCTCTGCGCATCATATGAATTGGGATCAAAATAAAAAATTATGCATTAATGGAATTTAAATGTAAAGGAATTTAAATGTAAAGGAATTAAAAAGAACATGACTGGTACAGTGACATACCATATTTACAGGAACGAGATATCCTCAGGCCTATCTAATGACCATCTAATGGGTATTACCAGCACTATCGCCACCGCCACCGCCATCACCACCGCCATCACCACCACCATCACCACCACCCTCTCCAAGTTTAGGTGCTTCCACCTTTCCCAATTTCTTCATCCTCAATACTACCGTATCCTTAAATGTCACCTTCTTCCTACACAAAGGACATAACCCTGTACCCCTTTTACCTCTGATTTGTCCCCTAGCATTAGAACTAGATATACTCTGTTGTATACATTCCAAACAGAAAATATGTCCACAGGAAGTAGCAGTAGCTCTGGTGATTTCGTCAAAACATATAGGACATTGAATATCATTCAATTTCTTAGTAATATGATGCGAATCATCATTATCGATTAATTCATTTGTTTCTTTCCGAATCTCTATAATATCATCATCGTAATCATCATCATCACTTATTTGTTCGATTTCACTCTCTTGACTTAGATCTACATACTCTGTCATCCCTTATCAAATTGATTCCGACCGCTTTGAAAGAAGAAGAGGAAGAAAAAAAACCCTTACGCACTTCCCAGATGAACCTTATTTAGTGTCTCATAATTCCGGTCAGGTAAATGACTCCGAAGCATTGCCTGATTTCTAAATTTTCAGGACACGGAGAAGGCTTTAATGGAGGAAATGGCCAGTAAATATACTTGTAAAATAACCCCAAATCCCTATAGTACAACCCTAACTCCTACCCTCTCAAATTCAATTAGTAGTTATCATTGACTCCTTTTTATGCCCAGCCATCTGTACTCCGTGGAACCATGCAAGGAATATTTTTTTTCTGGTATGCGCACCGAGTCTGGTGATGATGAAATTTCGCACCAAAGGACGGGAGATATGTTGGATAATAATTAAACTATTACCTTAGACCTATTTTTGTGTTGGTCAGTCAAAAGTTTCAGTAAAGCAACTTGAAAAGTTTCAAAAGGGTCATTTGGTATTTTGTCATTAGACTTTATTATTTACTTGAGTTTTGGACATTAATTTATCAGACCCTGATTGTATTGTTTTGTATTGTATGTTCGTATTTGTGTTTGCTTAACCCTTTTTGAATCCATTATCAATTTTATTACTTCGATTGGTTTTCAGTTCAATTAGTTATTTTTTTTGTTTTGTTTTTGTTTTTTCTTTTAAGTTTTCGTTAGTTTTATCTTAAGCTATTGTTTTGTTGCTGTTCGTTGCTGTTCTTTACTTTCAATATTCTAATTGACTGAAGTGATGAAGACAAGTTATAATAATCCATTAGCGGTTAGTTTACCGTATCAATTCCTGTCTCCTGATGATTATCCTACAGAGATTTTAGCTAATAGATTTCAAGCTTGGAGATATATCATTAAAGATGTGGTTGACTATCTAAGAGAATATGCTAGTGTCCAAGAAGAGATTGTTAGACAACAAATTAGATTACAACAAGCAGTTGGAATTAGTGCTAAATCTATAGCAGTTAATCATCATGCCAGTCAAAGTCAAAGTCATAGTAGTCATCACCATGGTAGTAGTAACAGCAACAATAAAGAAGTTGATGTCAGTGAAATTAATAGATTCTTTTTACCTATAGGAAATGGTTCAATCCAAGATTTGCCAACAATTTTAACCAAATATCATCAACAAAATGTTAATAACACTTCTAAAACTTTAAAGGAATTGAATAATGTTATAATCCCAAAATTAGAAGAATTAAGAAAAGATTTATTAATTAAAATTAAAGAAATTAAAAATTTACAAAATGATTTTAAAAATAATTTACCTAAAGAACTTCAAGAAACTAGAAATCTAATCAGTTTATATTATCAGAGTATTGATTTTTCTAATAAATTAGAACATGGTCATGGACATGGTCATAGTTCAGGTGGTGGTAATGAAATTTCGGGCTCAAATAATTCATCAACTGCAACATCAAGTTCACCTGATCAATTTAAATATGATCCATATTTGGTAAAAATTAAATTAGATAGACAATTGAAAAAACAATTACAAGAAGAAAATTATTTATATCAAGCTTATCACAATTTACAAGAATCGGGTGGTAAACTAGAAAGTATTATATTTATGGAATTACAAAACTATATTTCCAGTTTTTTAAATTTAATTAATGAAGAACATTCTACCATTCCAGAATTTTTATTGCCTAACTTTAATAAAGGATTCTTATCTAAAGAACCAACATTTGAATGGGATTCATTTATCGCTAAAAACATCCCCTCTCCTTCAATTGCTATGGGTGCGGTTAGTAATTCAAATTCATCAATTAAAAATGGGACATTTATTGATTTAAATCTTTCATCTAGAAAATTTAACGATTTAGTTATTAATAATTATAACTCTGCATTAAACTTAGCTGTTAGAGAAGGACATTTAGAAAGAAGATCAAAATTTTTAAAGAATTATTCAAGAGGTTGGTATGTTTTAACTTGTAATTTTATTCATGAATTTAAAACGTCTGATCGCAAAAAAGATCAAATTCCCATCTTATCTATACCATTAGATAGTTGTCAAGTAAGTGATCATTCTAAAAATGATGGGAAATCCGGTGGAACTTATAAGTTTATTTTAACTTCTAAACTGACTAATGGATTAATGCATAGAAATCAAAATTGGGTGTTTAGAACTGATACTTATCAAAAAATGATTGATTGGTATAATGATATTAAAGCTTTAACTAGTTTACCAACTCCTGCTGCTAGATCAAGACATGTCAATAAGAAATTTAAATTGGATACTCATTTAAACCCTAATTTAGTCCAACCAAAAGTATCAAGAACTTCTAGTATATTATCAAATGGTACTAATAATAATAATAAATCTTTAAGAACTGTTGAAACTAATCAATCTAGATTTACTACTCCATCTCAATTACAAGGTGGTCAATACCAAAATCGATCTCAATCAGATTTACAATCACAAAATCCTCATCGATTATCATCAACATTTTCAAATTCAAATCAAAAGACTCAAAGTCCTAAAATGTTGAATCATTTGATTAATAGTGATGGAACCATAATAACTCCAGTGGAAACTAATGAAAAGTCACATATCAACACTCCACCAGCACCAGCATCTATACCACAACAACCGGTTAGTTCTACTCCTCAACAAACTGATAATAATCAAAATAATCAGTATTCAACTCAAGGTAATCAACAATATCAACCTCAATACCAACTATATCCTCAAACCTCCCACCCTCAATACCAACAAGTACCAATGAATAATATGCAACAAATGACTCCACAACCACAGCCACAACAACCACAACCACAACACCCACAACCACAACAACCACAAGATCAGTCTCAGCCAATGGTATTACCTCCTAATTTCATCCCTAACTTTCAACAGGGTTATTATATCACTAATTCAAATGGTCAACAGGTTCAACAATTCTATGATCCTATTCAACAACAATATTATACTATAGCTCAACAACCACCATCACAAGGGCCACAACCCCAATACTTCCCTACTTCTCCACAACCACAACCTCAGCAACAACCTCCATTCCATTCGAATTCTCCTCAACCAAACAGTAACCAAGGATACTTTTTCATTCCTCAAGGACAAGGACAGGGACAACAACAACCCCCACCACCACCACCTACAGGGGGAGTATCAGGACAAGGTCAATTTGGTGGACATTTACCATATCCTACAGATGAGAGTACCACCACAGATGTGAATGAATCTCATGATAGAACCATGAATTCTCAAGAAGAGACTCCACTGGAAGCCAAAGAGAATTACGAAAATGGACAAATCAACAATACTCAAGATACCTTGAAAGATACATCTAGTAGTATTAATCCTCCTGAAAATGGTGAGACGAAAGAATCTGATCATAGTACCACCGCTATCAAATCAGATGCTAATCACAAGAGTGACGAAAATGATATTTCTCAAACTGTATCCAAGTTAAGTATTTAGAGTGTATTATTATTGTTAGTATTAGAGACCATTGGATTTTGAGAACTGAGAGTCATCACCGAAAAAACAAAAAACAAAAAAAATTAAAACCCAAAATTGATAAATCAAACTTCATAAAAACCTTCAACTTTGTAAGACTAAGTAATTATAATGTATAATTAAGAGATTCGCAATTGGTTAAAAACATGTAAACGGTTAATTATATATTAATGCTAAAGTACATTATACTGTCACCTTTTCTTGTAAAATCTTCAATATATTCAATAATTTAACTGAAACTGATATTAAAAGATTAAACCACAACCCCAGAGTTAGAAGCAATACGTGGCCATAAATCAGCACATTCTTTAGCAACAGGACCAGTGATGGCGGAACCTTTCATTTCACCTTTAGGATTTACAATAACACCAGCATTATCTTCGAAGTATAAGTAGACACCATCCTTTCTTCTCCATGGTTTAGCTTGTCTAACAACGATAGCTGGCATAATTTTCTTTCTTAATTCTGGTTTACCTTTTTTAACAGTGGCAATAACCATATCACCAGCAGAAGCAGCAGGGATTCTGTTTAATCTAGCACCGAATCCTTTAACGGAAACGACGTATAAATTTCTGGCACCTGAGTTATCACAACAATTTAAGACGGCACCGGCTGGTAAACCTAACTAAATAAATATGTTAGTATATTATATTACAAAGAATAAGCCACATGAACAGTAAAAATGGAAAGAGAAATAGAAACGGTTATGGTCTGTTCACAGTTTGTTCTGGTTCAATCCCTTACTCATCTAGTGCAACTAGTCGACTTATTAGGACCACCAAAAAAGCTCTGAAAAAGTGATGTTATTCAAATAACATGAATAGTACTTGTTGACACTTATAGGAGTCTCTGGTATATTAATAAGGATATGAAGATGAAATTTTCACTTGTGAATAATTCTTCACCGATTGATGATCCTGGATTGATAATTTCATTTCATTTCATTTCTTTCAAAACCAATCCCTAATTGCTGTTCTGTAAACATTAGGCTTCCATATAGAAGACCTATTCAATCATTCTTACATACACTCATACGAAATTTGTTACCTGAAGACATGTTTAATTACTTGTTTCAATATAGTACTAAAATTTTTTTTTTCTCTTCTTCAAAAATGAGTTGAAAATTTTTTTGAGAATGCAAGCGTGCGGGTGACAAAAAAAATCTATCAAGTGATTAAGAGTGCGCAATACCTTCTGGCCCGGCTAAAAGTCCTTACACCAACTTCTTTGGCACCACCGATTGGTGCGAGCGGGTGAAAATGAGGCCATTCAGTGTTAAAGGATGGTTCAAGAGGGGTGCGCACCGAAATAGATGGGAGAAATAAAACAGTTATCACGTGCTATAGGGCATAACCCCTAAACACCATATGTTGAACAGTCACATTAATGCTATCACTAAAGATAATTGACTTAATATAATATGGACAGGTTCCTGGATTTAATATATATACCAACCTCCCTATTCAACTCCATATACTTCACATTGTACACCATATGCCTTACTCACATACATCACTTACCCAGGTCTAATTCAACTCCTACCATCCTCTTCCTATTCTCTTTACCCACTCACCTCCATAGAATCTTCACTCGCGTCATAATATTATTCACTTGCAGAAATCATAATCATCAACTGATTACGTCATCACAATTAATCATCCCTACAATAACCAAAATCTCCTACAGAATCTTCAAATAAACCCTATAAAAATTATATTGCTCTACATAAAATCGTAAAGTTGTTTTTACCTCTAACACGTATAACAATTATATCGACACATGATTGAATATTAACCGGTAATTGAACCAAACAAACAAAAAACACAACGACAAAAATACAAACAAGTATACATAAATAAGCATCATAAAAAGGCAGACGGAAGTAAACCAAGTAGAAAGTTTCTATTCAAAAAAAATTACATGAATTAGAAGATGAGTGAAAATAGAAGTAAATCTAGTTAAATATGCAAAATAATAATAATAATAATAATATCTTTATGACGGTAATGATGACGATAATTGCCTAATTATTAACAACTTTTAATGAACTTTTAGCTACCATATCCGGTAATGAACCATCACTTAATCTTCTTCTACCCAAATCTTCAGTAGGATAAGGTGGATTAAAACTATTAGGATTAGGATTATTCATATTATTATCATGATTTCCATACCCACCTTGAGGATCATCAAACATAAAATATTCATCATTGGAGGTATAAGAATTGGTATTGTTACTGAAATTCTTTGTATGTTTAGAATTGACAGTATTATTCTTTCCTACCCCTGCTGCTCCTACCCCCATAAAAGGATTTGGATCAATATTATATTTTTCATTAGCTGGTGGAGATAAATCAAAATCATCTTCATCTTTATCATCACCATGCTTCCGTTTATACCAAACAAAGAATAATGCTATAGCAGCCAATAACCCAACACCTGCTACTGATCCTACTACTATACCAGCAATGGCCCCTCCTGATAATCCACCACCACCACCACCATCGTCATTATCATCGTCATCATTATCATTGCTACTCTCACTGCTAGTGGCAGTAGAATCAGAACTTCTAGTTTTAGTTATAGTGGTTTCAGAAACCCCTGAATCTCCAGATACCGTAGACACAGAAGTATCGTCAGTAATAGAAGCAGAATCAGCTGAAGTGATCGAGCTATCTGATGATGAACTAGTACTAGAATCAGATACACTAGAACTGCTAGAATCAGAAGATTCATCACTACTAGAACTACTGGTACTAGAACTACTAGAACTACTAGAACTGCTAGAGCTACTAGAGCTACTAGAACTACTAGAACTACTAGAACTACTTGAAGAAGCCATAGTACTAGCTTCTATCCCATCTTGGGAATATACCAAGAAATAATTATCACCACCACATTTCTCTGATCCATATCCTTGACATTTGACATTACAATTAGAAGAATCTACTTCATCAGAAGTATCAATCTTATAATTTCCACAATAACAAGTAGACCCAGCAATCAAGGCAACATACTTAGCATCAGGACATTGTTGTTCACATAGAAGAGAAGTTTGATAAGTGTCTTCTCCTTTATAAGTTAATAAATCAATGATATCGTTCTTTCGAAAACATCCAACTTTGGAGAAATCACAAAGGACCCAACTAATCAACCATCCTAATAATACTAATATTGTCTTCATATCTAGCAAAATTAAATAATAATCACAGAGTGATCCACTGCTTAATCAACTAGTTTGGTTGATTTTCCCGGTCAAGATTTGATCCCTTGAAAATTTTTTGAGATTGAGAATGTAAACAAATAAATGGCGCAAAAGGTTATTTATAAGTGAATGAGAGAGGCAGGCGTATAAATGGTGGGGTGAGAAGAGAACAGTGGATGAATTGAACCTTGCTATATAAATAGTGTATATGTTAAGCAATGGTTAAGAGAATGCCTCGAGTTCATAGAAACTATATGGATCGTAGTGAAGTAGTTGATTACTTGTAAGGTTGTAGATGGATTTAAGCATTGAGGTTATTTTTAGACCTGTAAGAGTGTGTAAACCCATACTGAGAAGGTGAAAGGATGTGGTAAGAACAGGGTCTAAGAGGTGAGAGGTGAGAGGTGAGAGGTGAGACGTAAGAGGTAAGACGTAAGAGGTAAGACGTAAGAAGTATCATGCTTATAAGAGACGATACTCTGTTACAATCTAAGCATTATATATCGCAGGTACCTGAATTACATTACTATGTTAATCATATTTATAAATCATTAGGCATTGTTGACATTGATCTCATTGTTAACGGATTTATTCGACAAAATAAAGAGGTAGTGGAATAAGCAAGACTAATCGGGCTGCCCTCACGTTTAGTGCCTCGCCGGCTGCACCTTGACTGCTCACCGGCTGCAAATATCTCCTACCGTAACCCCAATATTGATATAGAATATCCTCCAAGTCTTGAATCTGTTGTGGTGTTCCATAGATATTAGTGGGTTGGCCTCTATCCAACAATTGCTGTATTGGTGCTCCCGTTGGTGCTCCCGTTGGTTCCGGGGTAGAATGAAAACTATTAATCAAACCCGAAGAAAAATACAAGCTTCAGTGTATACCGTTGGGACAATAACAAATCTTTCATCCCCTACCATTTCTTCATAATCACTATTCGGGACCTCACGAATCTCGCAGTAAAAGTCCCATGGCAAACATAATGCACAATAAATCAAAAACACCTGAGAACTCTTAATGGACTGTAATAGTGCCATATTTACTTCAGTATACCTTAGTTCAAGTTGGGTTAATCCTTCTAAATACTCCAATCCTTGGATTTTAACAGCTTGTATAGTTAACTTCGTTTGTGCTTGTGGAAATATTAACTGCTCATATAAGCTAGCCAGGGACGAAATGACTTCAATGTGTTCAGGAAGGTTGTCAATTTCTTTTAATTGTACCAAACAAAAGTCTCTGCGATTGTAACTTTTAGTTTCAGGACGTTCCAAACTAATATGGGTCCATCTCCATAACCTGCTAATGGGATCATAAATTTGTTGAAGATTCATGGGTGAATCCTGATCTTTTTCAAACCTAATATTCCAGATCTTTTGATTCTGGTTATTTTCGTTTCCATCACTCTCAACATCGTCATATTTGCCTGCTTGAGATTTTAATGGGTTATTGGTAATTTCAACGTTAAAATCAGAATTGTTGACATAGACATTGATTATTATATCATAATTCTTAAAACTAGCTGCCACCATTTGTAGAAATGAAGTATAATGTTTAACATCTCCTTTAAATAGCATGGCGAGGTCTTGAGGAACCAAGTCGTTTTTAATTCCATAACCCTGCCTGATTTTAACAACTTCATAAAATAGCTTTGCCGAATAGGAACAAAATTGGCTTGAATCTGACAGACTGTTCTCACACCAACGTCTCAACACGGCAATTTTATCATTAACATTGTGGCCATCCAAAGCTTCAAGTACGCTAAAGAAATCTTTATTGGTGGTTAAATATTGACATATCTCACCAAGCAAGTCAGACGATAATTTTTGAACCATTTTATTGATTGTACAGAGAGATGAGGGTGTTAACTGATTAGGGATAGTGAAAGGGATGGGGATTATAACAGAGCAATTATGCATGGGGATATTTGTGCTTATAGTTCCCTAAAATAGTTGCAATGTTTGCACCCAAAGATGTCGCGCCGGGGCTTTGTACAAATTATGTTATAAAATCTATATATCTAAACTCTACAATTACTTATATCCGAAACCAAAATATCACTGGCACCAGCTTTCTTCAATTCATCCATTTTGTTACCAATTTGACTTTTTTCAATCATGACAGAGATTGCTACCCAATCCTCATCATCATCGGCTTTTCTTTCTAAAGCTGATACGGTAGCAGATCTTCTACCAGGACTTATGGCCAATACTTGTTTTAATATAGATCTAGGAGCATTATAATTACATAACACATATTTTTGAGCCGCTAAAATCCCTTCAAATCTTTGTTTAATAATCCCTACAATTTCAGGGAATTTTGGATTTTTGGCACTAACTAAATGAGCACTAGTTTCTAATAAAGTACAAATATCTTTTAATCCAGCAGCTCTCATAGTTTCCCCACTTTCTACCAAATCAACAATTCCATCAGCTACCCCCAAGGCACATGAAGCTTCTACTGACCCCCCAACATATCTAATGTTAGTAGATAATTTTTCCCCTGATGATTTTTTTTCTAAATCTTCAAAAAAATTTGTGGCAAGTCCAGTAAATGAACTAACAATTTTCTTTCCAACTAATTGTTCTGGATTTTGGAAATCACCATTTTCTGGAACTTGTAATTGTAATTTACATTTACCAAATTGCAAATCTAATAAGTCATTGATATGATCATACATATCAGCCTCTTTAATTTGATCTAATCCCGTGATACCTAAATCACAATTCCCTTCTCCAACAAATATTGGAATATCTGCTGCTGGTAAAAAGATTAATGCAATTGGTAAACTAGTGGATAAGGCAATATCTAATCTACTAGACCGTCTGAATTGAATGTCGGATCCTTTCAAGAGTTCACAACATTTGTCGTATAATCTCCCCTCTAAATTTTATGGTTAATATAAATGTTCAACACCGGTTCACCCCCACGAGTATCAATGGCAAGGGCTTAAGTTGGGTTTATCCAAGGACCAAAAAAGAAACATGAAACATACTTTTAGGAACGGCAAATAATAACCTATCAGGTAAGTGGTTAACTAAGTCCATATCTTGGTTAGTATAAAAAATAATTCAATGAGAATAATGAAAAAGAATATGAGATTGAAATATGAGACTGAAATCTTCAAGATGAAAAATTGAGTCATCGAGAGTTTTTCTCACATATTTTTCATTTACAGTGCGACGTTATCTGCGTGGTAGGTGTGATAGAGTAAATCAGATTAACTAATGCAATTATAAAATTATGACTATGAACCGTATACCGAAATAAGAAAATGTTAATTAAAGAACATTAAGGTAAGAACTGAAGAGTCAATTGGAATAAATAATCAACTGAGTGTGTGTAGGTGTGGGTGTAGGTGTTTTTTTTTTGGATAAATATTCACTATTTCCTTGGTTTATCACCGGAATCATGAGATGTCACCGTATCATCTTCATCATGATTTAATAGACTGTCAGTATCTCGGTCCAAGCTTTTATCTTGTTCATCATCATCTTCTTCTTCATCATCATCATCACCATCATCATTATCATCATCATCTTCTTCTTCATCTTCTTCTTCATCTTCACCTTCATCTTCACCTTCATTGTCTTCACTGTCGTCTTGCTCTTCATTGTCATATCTTCCATTCTCTTCATCTTCATAATCTTCTTCTTGTTGATCTAGTAGACGTTGGTTGGTAGGATCTCCCTTTATTGAATATCCACTTGGATGTCCATACCAATACTTATTAAACCCCCAATCAAGAAGAATCTTCGCCATATGATACGGGGTGAATTCTGGCCATAAAGTATCAGTCATGACTATAGAACAGCTAGATGACACTGCTTGCCACAATAAAAAGTCCGATAATCTATATGTTCCAGAAGTTCTAACCAATAAATCCAATGGAGGTGAATCTTTAGTATATAAATATTTATCAATAGAAGTCTCATCAATTACAAATTCGGGATTTTCAATTGATTCTTTCACAATTGATTTAATAGAATGGCATATTTCATCTCTTGAAGTATATGGGAAACAAACATTTAAAGTGGCTCTAGTATTATTCTTTGTGATTTCTTCAGTTTGCTTCAATATTTTTTGTACATCAGGTTGCAAGAGAGAGATATTCCCCAAGATTTTAATTCTGATTCCATATTGTTCACATAATTCACCATGTTGACACATCTGAGTAAATTTCTGTTTAGCTAAATCCATTAACCATTTAACTTCATAACTCAGTCTTCTGAAATTCTCTATTGAAAAAGCATATACAGTAGCATGTTCAACTCCACTTTCATATAACAATTCCAATATACTTGCCATGCTTTCAAACCCTAAATTATGTCCTTCTTTGAGTTCAATATTATGGGTTCGGGCGTATCGCCTGTTCCCATCCATTATCATTCCTACATGTTTTGGGGTGGGTCCAGTTTGGATTACTTGACCAAAAATTTGTTTAGCAGTAGTTAATAACCATGTATATCCGGGGAATGTAGATATCCATTGTGACATAATGCGTTTGTGTGTTTATGTGTTTGTGATCCTAGTACTAGTACTGGTGTTCTACCGTGTATTGATATCTAGCTGGTGTCTTTATGAATCTCTGTAATTATTGAGGTGTTGCTTGTGACTGACTGAGACTGAACAGGTTTTCTAGTGCGACCTCATCACCAATTTTTTTTTTCTCTTCGTCTCTCACTCACTATCTCTCTCTCTCTCTTTAAAATTTTGATTACTAACATTATAAATCTATTTTTTTATTAACAACATGTCAGACCATACGAATTTTGAACAGAACATAGATGAAGAATATGATGGAGAAACCTATGAAGAAGAGTTTATAACCAATGAAGATATTGGAGAAGAAGTCCCTGACGATAGAGATGGAATGGAAGGACAAGGAGAAGATGAGGATGATGACCAAGATGATAATGACATGCAAGAAGATGAAGATCATATAGAAATTGATTTAGCTAATAATTCATGGACATATTTTGATCAACATAAGGATTCCATCTTCACCATATTTAGCCATCCAACCTTACCAATGGCCGTAAGTGGAGGAGGAGATAATACTGCTTATTTATGGACTACCCATACTCAACCACCAAGATTTGTTGGAGAAATTAAAGGACATCAAGAATCAGTTATATCGGGAGGATTCACACAAGATGGGAAATTTGTAGTAACAGCAGACATGACTGGATTGATCCAAGTTCATAAGTCTGGTAAAGGAGGACAAAGATGGATGAAATTTGGAGAATTACAAGAAGTTGAAGAAGTTTTGTGGGTAAAAGTTCATCCTAGATTACCATATTTTGCCTTTGGAGGAAATGATGGATCTGTATGGGTTTATCAAATTGATGATGAAACTAAGACATTGGTTCAAATAATGTCAGGATTCCTGCATACTTTAGAATGTAATGGAGGTATATTTATTGATAATGACCAAACTACTAGTAATGAAGAATTATTATTAATTACCATTTCAGAAGATGGTACGGTGGTGAATTGGAATTGTTTTACCAATCAAATCATTTACAAATTACAACCACATGATGATTTCAAAGGTAATGAAAGTCCTTGGGTATCCCTTAGTTTATGGGATAATAAACTTGCTATTGGTGGTAGAGATGGGAATCTTGCCATTATAAATTATTCTATGGGGAAAATTGTCCATATGGTTAAAACTCTAGAAAACACTGATGATATAGCTGAATTATCCATTGAAGCTTTAGCTTGGTGTCAAACTCCTCAAATCAATTTGTTAGCAGTAGGGTTAGTATCTGGGGATTTATTATTATTTGATACTTTACAATGGAGAGTAAGAAACTCGATTAAATTGAATGATACTATTACTAAATTACAATTCATTAATAATACTCCTATATTAATTGGATCTAATATGGATGGGTGTATTTATAAATGGGATGCAAGAACCTTGTCGGAATTATTTAAAGGAGTTGGTCATAATATGGGAGTATTGGATTTTGCAGTAATTGAGGATGGTAAAAAGGTTGTAACTGCTGGTGATGAGGGAGTATCATTAGTGTTTTCTCTTGAGCAATAGATGTGGAGGAGGAGAGTGGGAGAGGAGAGTGGGGGTGTAGAGTGGGGTGTAGAGATGTATAGAGGTGTATAGAAACGTAATATAAGTTGTGAACAGAGTTGGTGAGGTTAATAACTGAGTGTGTGTGTGTGTGTGTGTGTGTGTGTGTGAACTCACTGAGTGTGTGAGTATGTGAGTATGTGATCGCTGCTGCAAATTCTGATGTTGAGGACGCGACGCGATCAATTATTCCTACTCAAACCACACTTAGGTTTATCATTTACACCCATCTTACTTCAACCCTACTTCCTTCTACTCCTTGTATTTGCTATACTCCCACCCATTCATTCCTTTATTACCTTCTTCCCACAACCTTAAAACATGACTGTTGAAGGACAAGCCGAAAATGGTGTCGTCAAATATAGACCCTCATCCGCTGATATGTTATACTTCTATCAAAGATTATTACCATTTAGATACGTGTTCCAATGGCTAAGCCATTCTCCTAAAGCTACCAAAGATTTCACCATGAGAGAATTTGCTTATGAACATCGATCAGGTGCTTATCAACGGTATAATTCATTCAGTAGTCAAGACGAATTTAAAGATTCAGTTGTTCTGGCTAATCCTACTAGATTTGAAATTGGTGCTGTTTATTCTGTTAATCCAAAAGAGCGGAAAACTTTACCTAAAAATGCGTTAAAACCATTGTCTAAAGAATTGGTGTTTGATATTGATTTAACTGATTATGATGAAATTAGAACTTGTTGTTCAGGAACTGATATTTGTAAAAAATGTTGGAAATTTATTAAAGTAGCTATTAAAATCATTGATATTGCCTTAAGAGAAGATTTTGGATTTAATCATTTAATGTGGGTATTTTCTGGTAGAAGAGGAGCCCATTGTTGGATAAGTGATCCAAGAGCTAGAAATTTAGATGAACTGGTTAGAAAATCCATTGTAGAATATTTAGATGTTTTAGGGTCAAAACAACATAAAATGGGGAAAAATCTGTTAAATTTAAAAAGACCATTTCATCCTCATGTTGAAAGATCATTTGAATTATTGAAAACAGATTTTATTGATATTATTTTACGAGACCAAGATCCTTGGAATGATAATAAAGAACAAATTAATGAATTGTTATCATTTTTACCAGAACCGGCTTTACAAGAAGAATTATCTAGAAAATGGAATCAATCAAATGTAAATTCAAATTCTTTACAAAAATGGGAAGATATAAATGTGGTAGCTAAAAAATTATTTAAAAATCAGTCCCAATTAAATAATTTAAATGAAGTGAAAAAAGATATTATTATTTATTATTTATATCCAAGATTAGATGTGGAAGTTTCTAAACAATTAATTCATTTATTAAAATCTCCATTTTGTATTCATCCAAGTACTGGTAATATTTGTGTCCCATTTGATCCATATAAAAATTTATCAAATAATCCTGATGATGATGATTATGGATTCAATCCTATGAATGCTCCAAATTTAAGAATTTTACAAAATGAATTAGAAATTTGGGAAAATCGTAGAATAAATAGAGAATCTAGTCAGCCTCCTGAGGATTCGGAATCTGATACCACCCCAACAAATGTTGATGAAAGAAAATTATCTGATTATGAAAAGACTAGTTTAAAACCTTATATAAATTATTTTGCTAAATTTGTTAACAATTTGATTAAAGCTGAATTAAAAGGGGTATCTAAAAGATCAAGGGATGATGACCTTGAATTTTAAGTTATTTTAGTTTATTGGTTTATAGGGTGAATATTATAATGATACGGTTTATACAAATTGTTGAAATACTTTTTTTTTTTTTTCAATTATTAACGGATATGTATATATAAAATAAATACTAATATTTAGCTAAATAGATCTCATGATCTAAGATCTAATAAATGCAAATTTATGATGGGAAATCATCAAAGTCATGTGCGATTTATAATGTCCTTAAGAAATTATACACCCACCTTTTGAATCATTTCTTTCATTATTATTAAGGTCATCAAGGGTCCCACTATTATTCTTAATAATAAGAGTTTCAGTTTTCGTGATTGGTTCATTAACCAAAGTAGAACTTTCAGAAACCCCACCACCACCATTTGGAGTTAATTCCATAGGATCATAATGATGCCATTCTAAATATTCATATTTATCATTATATTTAACATGACCCCAACTTAAATAAATATCATGATAATTAAGATTAGGATAATGCCAATTAGGAACAAATATTATAGTAGGAGTATTTTTCCGTTCTCCCTTAGGTAATGCAATACTTAAAGAAAATTTAATAGTACGAAGATCAAATTCAGTAGCTAAAATCTCTCCACAACTAGCCACTACATAAGGTCTAACAACAGCACCAACTGCACGAACCCCATCAGGTGATGGATAACATTTTGTACTATGTCTATAGCGAACATTTTCTGTAGTCCAACAAATTAATGAAGAATCTTCAAGAGATTGAACATCACTATAATCATCATCAGAAACTTCTGAATCTTCATCTAAATCATTTAAATCTTCTTGAATTGATTCGAGATTCTTTTGATCTTGATCACCATTGCCCTCTGTATTTTTGATTTTTTGTTTTAAATTAGATACTCTAGAATTAAATCTTCTAGACCTAGCATTTTTAATTAATGATGCTGCTGTAGATACAGTACTATTAACTAAATCACCCATTGATGTTTGTTGATTAAAAGTTAAATTACGATCTTCTGGTGACCAAAATGAAAAATCTTCATTATTCCATCTATCACCCCATTTATGACAATTAACTGAAGTATAACACCAATAAGCATGTGACATATTCAGTCCTTCTAATGCATAACTAAGAGCATCAAGGGCATTAGTTTGTGAAGTATATTTCCCATCCGAATAAGCTCTCTTATCATCCATATCAAATGGCATACCTGTTTCAGACATAAGTATAGGAATATTTCCTAAATATTCTTCACATTCTCTTTTAATTTCACTGAATTGTTTCTTTAAACAATTTCTAATAGCTCGTTCTCCAAATACAATTCCCAAAACTGGATTCACATAACGTCCTCTCATAATTCCTAAGGTATCAACGTTATATCTTGGATTCCAAGTTTTAAACATTAATGACATCCCGTCATAATAATGAGGACAATAAATGGTTCTATCATCAATAATTTTTCTAGGATCTGTCTTTAAATTTGGTGGTACTTCTAATACTGGAGGTTGTAGCATAAAAAATGAATCAGGGCTTGTAGATCTAATAATATCTTTATACTTGATAACATAATCAACAAAATTATTATTAATGAAAAATTCCATATTGATGGTTTTGGGTTTAACTCCACTATACATTTTAAAATTATGTTTTTTAGCAAATTGATTGAAAAAATTGGGTTGAATTAATTCACAATTTTGAGCAGTTAATCCGAGTCTTTCTTCTAATGAAGTTTTTTCAAATCTTTCAAATGAAATTTTACTACAACTCCAAATCCCTGCTTGTTGGAAAATACATTCACCAATAATCCATTCAGGACTTCGAGTCCATCCATAATGATGATCCATGATTTTAGCTTCTTCAACTGTTAACCAAGCTCTATCACCTTTTGGATCTATAATCTCAGTACCAGACCTTTGAGGTCCGGCTAAACTAATTCTATAAGAATCAACTTCACAAGGAAGACCCATTCCTAATTTAAATGCTTGATATATAGTAGGGGTCGTTCCTACTCTTAATTGTTGAGAATCAGGAATATATCCTAAATGACCATGACCCATTAATCCACAATTAGGTTCATTCATGGTTTCAAATCCCATCAAACTCCCATTTTCAATCATGTCTTGGTTTTGTTTGACGATTTTCTTCCAGAAATAATTAATACTTTCAAAAAAACAATCTTGTAAATATTGTTGAATATTTTTACCATTGATTTTCAAATAAGGAAAATAATTATTACCACTGAAAAATAAAGTAAACATCACCAACGAAGCTAATCTTTTATAATTAGTTGGCCAAATCATTTTGGGGAAACTATCTGGATCACCACCACTTTGGAATCTAGTTTCATTATGTAATAAAGCTGCTTCGGTTTGAGCAAATCGTTTAGGTTGTAATCCAGCCGCATACAAAGTCCATAATGGAGCCCCACTACCTCCACAATATCTAGACCAAACATCTTGATGAACATCCATAAATACATAAAGCCCACCAACATCGTTTATGATTCTTAAAATCTTGGTGGTATAGTCAATAAAATCATCATCATATTTACCAGGACCTTCATGTTCAATAGCTTCCCAAGTTATAATATATCTAATAACATTATAACCCCACGATTTAATTCTTTGGAAATGCAGCTTAGCATCTTCTAATGGGAATGGTCTACCAACAAAACTAACGTTATCTCCGTCGAAAAAAATATCATTGTAATCATTAGCATTCCCTTTATATGTGGGCATATATGGTGCTACTGGTAACTTGGCAGCTCCATCAAGATTTATTCCTTTTAATATAACTTTTCTACCAGCCTTATCGATGAAGTTCCCTTTCCCATCAGTTGATAATCTTTGACATCGAAATATATCATCTGGTGAATTAACATCATCAACTTTAGTTATGGGATCACTAGCACTATATTTTCGTCTTAATGGTTTAACCCCCGATAACGATATATTTGAGGTTGAGTTATATAAACTGATTCGATCATTTAATGCTTCTCTAGCATCTTTAACATAATTAGACCCTTTCATAATGGTTCATTTGAAGGTTGAATATATGAATTAGTGAGTCGCTTGGAATTAAAAAATCTGACAAGGAGTATAAGACAAGAAGAATGAAACAGGAACAGGCACAGGCACAAACAGAATTATTACTGCACAACTTTTATGAAAAAAAGAAGAAACCAAATTCCCAAAAACACACACAAAAAAAAAAAAAAGAACCTGGTATGTTTAGGGGTGTCGGTTTGTTGCAGCCTATTATTGATGATATGAAAAAAATACGTAAAAGCTCTTGTGAAAGTTTTAAAACGCGGAGTTGAAGAATGTGAAAAGTTTACTATGCTCACACTTAATGGGTGCAAATTAATTGCTGCAAATGGTGCGAATGACGAACATCTATTGTTTCCTTAACTAAATAACTAATCAATTAACTAACTACTTCTTTGCACTTCCTAATACTCTCTTTTTATGAGCGATTTGTGAACTTAACCTCCATGAATCATCAGTTTTAAATCTATCATAAAGAGGAACAATCTTTTGTCTCTTATTGGCTTTTTGAGGATCTGATGATTTAAAGAAATGAGGGACAAGTTGGATTAAATAATTCGGATTAATCATGGTAACACAATGCATATACTCTTTAGTAGTCAATAATAAATTATGATAAATCACATAATCCGGATTCTTATTTTGTAAACTACTTGATGGATGTAAGTAAACAGTGGTATCTTCAATAAGAGTTTTATACCCTTCTTGAGCATTTCTTTTAGCACAATTTTTAAAATATCCCGTACATAAACATTTAATGATTTTTTCATTATCTAACCCACAAGAAATTATAGAATTACCAGTTTTATTCATAATCTTAATCAATTGATTTTTAACATCTTGAACTCTTTTCATACTTCGTTCTTGAATAAAATTATCCTTACACCAATTCCGATTATATCCATTCAAAACCCATGATCTATATACATTTAATAATGATAAATGATCTCCGGTTCCATGGTTGAATCTAGCTCTTCTTTGATCAGCTAGATTAGCTTTTTCCTTGGGTCTATAAAATACTGATTGAACTGATAACATTGATACAATCGTTAAGATTTCTTCGGAACATTCAAATTCAACTGATGATATTAAAGTTTTAGATAAATTAGGATCCATTGGAAAATTTGACATTTTCTTCCCTAATTTTGTTAAATATCCTTCATCATCTAATGCTCCTATAGTGAATAAATCTTGTAAAGCATTTAACATTGTTTGAGTTTTTGGAGGATCCATAAATTCAAAATTGATTAAATCATTAATACCCATAGCTTTTAGTAATAAAATAGTATTTGATAAATTAGTTCTTTGGATTTCTGGAATGGTATTAGCTAACATTTCTTCATTGAATGCCTTTTCGGTATATAATCTATAACATTTCCCCGGTCCAGTTCTACCAGCTCTTCCACTTCTTTGATTAGCTTGAGCTTGAGAAATAGGAGAAATTATTAATGAATCCATTCCTAATTTAGGATCATAAGCATTCATTTTAACAAATCCTGGATCTACTACATAAAAGATCCCATCGATAGTAATAGATGTTTCAGCAATATTAGTGGCCAATACTACTTTTCTTGATCCTTTTGGTGTTGGTTCAAAGATTCTACTTTGCATCTCACTAGATAATGATGAATAAATTGGTAAAATAATCAATTCTCCTACGCTATTACCTAAAGCTTGAACTTTTTCAAGTAATACTTCACAACTGGTATCAATTTCATCTTGACCCGTTAAAAATACTAAAATATCTCCTTCGGGTTCAGCCACATGAATTTGAATTATTGAATTTAAAGCTGCTGATAAATAATCCATTTCTGGTTCTTGAGTATATAAGATTTCTACTGGATATGTTCTACCAGGAATTTTTAATATAGGACATCCATTGAAAAATTTTGAAAATTTCTTGGAATCTAAAGTAGCTGATGTCACAATAACTTTTAAATCAGGATTATTAGCAGCAGCTTTTTTCAATAACGCAAATAATACATCAGTAGCTATAGTTCTTTCATGAGCTTCATCTAACATAATCACCGAATATTTACTCATGGTTGGATCTGTGATAGCTTCTCTTTGAAGCATCCCATCAGTCATATACTTAATATTAGTATCTGGTTTAGAAGTATCATCAAATCTAACCGTATAACCAACATCATGACCTAATTTAGTTCCTCTTTCTTCTGCAACTCTTTGAGCTACTGAAACCGCTGCAACTCTTCTAGGTTGGGTACATCCAATTATTTTATGTTGTTTCTGACCAGATTCAGATTCAATAGATTTATTAAACCCTTCTTCTGCTAAATATTGAACTATCTGTGTGGTTTTACCTGATCCAGTTTCTCCTACTATGACCAAAAATTGATTCTGCTTAACCATGTTAACCAACTCATCTCTCATTCCAAATACTGGCAAAGATTCTCTTTGTTCCTTCATTGATAAATTTGTACGTTTACCATAACTAGCAGTAGCTTGAGATCGTTTCCATTCTTTGATAACTGATTCTGTCAGCTCATTGTTAGAGTCAAGTGATTTTGATTTCATGGGATCGAATTGATCAGGATTTTTTGAACTTTGTAACTTCTCTTCTTTAGCTTTTTCCTTTTGTTCTTGTACCCGTTTTTCTTTAACTTTTCGAGCTAAATTTGACCCTTGAAGAGCAGCTCTACTCATTGATCCTTCAGGATTTTTAGTGATTTTAGCTGGTTCAAGATCATTTAAATCTTTAGTTTGACCTTTTAAAAATTTCGGTTCATCTACCTGAACTTCAATACCTATATCTATATCATCACTTTGACTATTGTTATGGTTGACTTGTTGTTTGAAGGTTGGTTCTTGGATAACATTAAGTTCGGGATAATCTTCTGCTTTAGCAACTCCTGAAGCTATCAATTGTCTAATTTCCCACTTTTCAGGTGAGGTTAATCTTCTTTTTTGGGGTTTCTCTTGTTGTTGTGATAATTCTTGAGTTCTTGTTCGACCTCTTTCAGCTTGTTGGGTTAATTCAGGTGATCTATCGAGTCCAGTGATTTGATCAATACCTCTCATAGTTAAACTTATTTTGATAGGTTGGCGTCTATTATTTTTATGATTATCATTATCAGACACCAGTAGAATCTTAACATATACTTGTTGGTGTAGCTTCAAAAAATCTTGAGGATGTCGTATTCTAATAGTGCCATCAAATGATATTTGAGATACATGACATAATCCACTCAAGTTTGTGGGATTGATTTTGATGAATGCCCCAAAGGCAGTAAGGTTTATTACAGTTCCAGAACATATAGCACCTTCTACTATGTCTATTGGAGCTTCAATTTCTTGCTTGATATCTGGTTCCTGTTTAAAAGTTGGTGGTAGTTCATGGGATTGTTCTTGTTTGATGGGTTCTTGTTTCACAGGTTCATCATCAAATTCAACCTTTTTATCGGGAATAGATAACGCATGTGGAGAAGGTTCTTCTAGTTTTACCTTCACTTTAGGAGAAAGAATTACTAATACATCATTTATGAATTCATTAGAGAACTCACCACCATTATCAGCTAATTGTTTCTTAAATGCACCAGAAATGTCATTAGACTCGGATGACACAGATTTAGCCTGTTCATATAGATTACTTATAAAAGATGCAACCGTATGATCCAGGTCATCCATACCCAAGTGTGTTGACACGGCCTGTGACAATTGGTTTATGATGTCTTTAGACACCAGGGAGTCTTGGGACATGTCTTTAAGGATTAAGAGATAAAATAAATGCGATGAGATTGAAGACCCCAGAGATTGAGATTTACTCACTGCTGACAACAACTGTAAGCAAGTACGTCATTAGTACACCTTAAGTACACCATAAGTCATACACCGTAAGCCTTTACCACGAACACTAGACACAAGCATTTGGTATACGTAAAAGGCTCAAAAGGCTAGTGGTGCTCTTATATGACTCCTTTATAAAAAATCAGAGAATCTATATACCATGTCCCATCTCCCTATCATTTCTACCACAATCACCTTATACCACCAATCAAATACTGGATCAGAAACTATTCTACTATCACTGATAAATCTTCATATAAAATCAGTTGTCCCTATCAATAACATCATCATATTCCAAGTACTTGGTTAACAGTATAAGGCAATTGTACCATAACATAGGTTAATGGAGCATCAGTTAATGGAGCATCAGTTAATGGAGCATCAGTGACTACACCATCAGTTTATGTTAGCTTACAATTTCCTTATAATATTAGAGAACAGAAACCCACTCTAACCAGAAGATCTATAGTCTTTACAAACCAAACCTCGAAAGCTCTGGTGGTGGATCTCATAGTTATACAAAGAAAGAAAGAAAAAAAAAATTTTCTTTTCGCAAATACTCCAAAAGCACAAGAAAGAGAATGCGAAATTGGTAGTGAGATTACCCTGACCAACATTAAACAAACATCAACAAAACTCATCTATAGTAACGGAAACCATCCACCACAATACCTACAATTCGATGTTTCATTTAGCATCATCCCTATATACCCAATACAGCAAGCGAGAGCAGTACAATATATTAATCTTGGGGCTTGACAATGCCGGGAAAACCACGTTTCTTGAACATTTGAAACTCCTTTATCAATCCCCCGATAGCTCCCAACAATCAAATAAGAAGAAACATAATAAAAAAGATACCCGAGAGATTATTAAGAAAAGACGAATATTACCAACGGTAGGGCAAAATACCACCACCATCAAATATGAAAATGAATCAGATAATAATCATCAATATAATAATATTAATCTTAAATTCTGGGATTTAGGAGGTCAAAAATCATTAAGGAATATGTGGAGTCGATATTATAATTCCTGTCATGGAATTATATTTATAATTGATTCAACCGATACTGAAAGATTTCAAGAATGTTATGATACTTTAATGGGGTTGTCACGTGATGAGAACTGGAGATGTGAAAATAATAGTTATGATAATATGGTTAATGTGCCTATATTAATGTTGGCTAATAAACAAGATTTACCTGATGCTATAGATCTTGTTGCATTAAAAACGGGGGTTTTCATTCAATTAGTTAGTGAATTAGAAGCTACTGACCTGAAATTATTACCGGTATCGGTGCTAGAAAATCAAGGGCTTAAAGAGAGTTTAGAATGGTTGGTATCAAGATTAGTGTATAATAAACCTAACAAACCACCAGAATATAAATGAGTATGGGTGAACGGATGTTAAGTGCATGATCAGATATAAATAGATTTTATAATTGGGTAAGGTGAAGTGATTAAAATATATGACAAACAGTTATAGACGACGTTAATGAGGGCCTAATAGTTGGTAGCCCTTAAGGGCTATTTGTGGCTGGATAGTTTAGGTGATTGCTATTTTGCTGCCATTTTTTTTGTTTCTTTTCTGTACCTATTTTTATCAGTGCTCTTCATCTCATGAGACTGTGAGAGGGTGAGACTATGACAGGATTTTCACTCATCGAAATTAATGCCCGTGATTTCATGGTCTGTAGTATTCATACCTATAGTGTCATTAGCCTATACTACCTTGTCTATGTTCCCTTATGCTCCTCCCTCGGTGATGAGGATTAACCTCTATTTAACCTGTGGTACAGCCATTCTCTCTCAATTGCTGCGAAGCTTCGAACCATTGTCGCAAGGGGAACATGCGTATGGCAATGAAAGCTAAATTCCAAATTTGAACCCTGAAATTTGCTCCAGTCATCAAAATCTCACAAATTTCAGGTAATCATATAGCCAAGTTACTATTGATATAAATACATCAAATATAAGCAATTGAGTGATAAATCTTATCAATTGAGTAGTAATTCGTCTAATTAATTGTGTAATTAGTCTATAACCAATTGTCATTATATTTACCAACCATGGCACTGTCTGGGATGTTTAGTAAGTTTAGAAGTTCCCAAAAGAAAAAAGATGGTAAGAAATCTTCCGATGATTTAGTACAATCCGCTTATGAAGAAGGACAAAAGAGATTCCACCAAGATCATAATGATAGTAAACACAATACTAAAGGTCAAATGATTGGTGGTAGTAGTAGTAAGAGTAGTAAGCAACTGACCAAATCAGCAACGTCTGTTGGTACTCCATCTAATAGTTCCTCACGTCAATACGATGAGCAGGGTAATGTTATACTTTCTAGTTCTACTGGTAAAGTCCTTAGTACTCCACCAAAAGTTCGTAGAACTCCAATTGAAAAAGATCCTGCCGGTGATTTCACCAATGAAAAATCTCCAATTGATCAATCCTTGGTCCAAGATCATGTTTATGCTAATAACGATGGTAGTTATGGGGATGATGCTAACAGAAAAACTGGCCAAGGATATTTTTTTGATCCTAGTGATACTCAAGGGGGTTATTATGTATCTGAAGATGGTGTTCATCAACCTTCTCATCATCCTGACTTTGGTAATGATAATCATGAAGATGAAGCTTTAACTGAAGCCACTAGAGCCAGGTTAAACCATAGACCTGATTTAAAAACAATGCCTTCTGAGTATAGACGTCAACAACAACAAGAAGAAGAAAGACAAAAGCTGTTACAACAACAAGAAGATCAACAACAAGATCAACATGATGATTCTAATTCTTTAGGTCGTGAGCCTTCTAATACTAGAAGTATGAACCAACTCAGTAAATCAAGTACTAAGAATTCTAATAGTCTTGACAGATCAAGTACTAGAACTACTCCTGAGGAAGAACATAAACAGAATAGATCAACTTATAATCCTGGTGGATTAAATGCTTTGATTCTGGAAAAATCCATCGGTTCTAAGAAGGATTCCAGTATTGAAAATGTGTCTCCAGATTTAACTAATACTGATGATAATAATGACGTTAATGATAATGATGATATAAATATTGCATCTTCTGGTCAAGACAAGCAAGGAGGTCAAGCAGTTCAAGGAGTTCAGAGTACTCAAACCTCTCAAGGAGATGATACTAATGCCTCTACAAAAGCTGTTAAAGGAGAAGAAGTACCTGATAAATCCAATAAAGATCAAGGAATTGTAGCTGGTGTAACTGCTGGTGCTGCTGGAGTTGCTGCCACTGCTATGAAAATGGCTGGATTTGGTAAACATGAAGAAGAGTCACCTGAAGTCAAACAAGCTTATAATGAAGGATTCATTTCGGGTGCCTATGATTCTGGTAAAAAAGCTGCTAATGATGCTACTACTGAAGAGGTTTATAAACAGGGATTTACTTCTGGTGCTTATGATTCTGGTAAAGCACATGCTCATGAAATCAATGCAAAAGCCTTTGAAAAACATGATGATTTATCGGGATCAACAGACAGTGGTAAATCAATCGAGACTAAACCTCTGGCTTTTATTAAAGATGATCCAATCAACCGTACAGCATTTCAATCTGATGAAGTTGGTAGTAAAACCTTAGATCCTAAAAAGAATGGTTCTCCTCAAGCCTCCAAAAAAGATGATGATGATGATGATAGTTCTTCAAAAGTTGGGTTCCTTGCTGGTGCTACGGGTGCCGTTGGGGCCGTTGGGGCCATAGCTGCTAGCACTTTAGGATTTGGTGGTGATGATTCAAAAGAAACTAAAATTACCAGACCTGAAGATCAATTGTTAATAAACAATAGTTATGAAGCTGGAAAGAATAAAGCTGTGAAAGATCATTACGAGAAGAAGGCAAAAGATGATGCTGAAGCCAGAAATCAAGAAGCACAACTGCTAATAAATCAAAGTTATGAAGCCGGGAAAGATAAAGGTTTAAAAGATCATGAGCAAAAAAAAAAGTCCATTGAGTCAAATCATGCTTCCAAAAGCCATGACGATCATGTCGCTCTTGGAGCTGTAACACCATCTGGTTCAGAAAAAGTAGAACGTTCGAGTCCTGAAGCTGGGCCTCCGGGTAAGAAAGCTGCTGGATCTGCCATTGGCGGTGCTGGTGCCGTTGGGGCTGCTGCTGTTGGGGCTGCTGCTGGATTATCTGCAAAACCTTTCAATAAAGATAGTGATTCAGATGATGATGTTTTAACTGGATCTAAGGTTGAGGAGTCTCGGTTGAATGATAAAGATTCTAAAGACTTTTATGAGGCTGGGCATACTAACTCTAAACAAAAACCTTTAAGTGATACAGATTACAAAGATTATTACAACGCTGGATATGCTAATTCTAGTTCGAAACCATTAAACGCAAATGATGCAGGTGACTTTTACGAGACTGGTTATTCTAAAGGAAAAGAATCTGAACTTTTAAATGGTAAAACCTTGAATGATTCTCAAATCACTGATTATTATAAGGCTGGTTATGTTGCAGGAGCTCGTGAGAGAGATCAACCTAAAGGGGCTGCTTCAAATACTGGTGCCTCATCTAAATCTATTGGTTCAGATGAATCTGAATCTCCTAGTGATGGTTTGGTGATTGAAGTGGTAGGAGTAGAAGATCGGAAAATGGCTGCTAGATTAGCTAAAAAGGCCTCTAAAGAACTTCAAGCCCAAGGGGTAGATTTATCTAAAGGTAAATTAGTCGTAAATGCTGAAACCAAGCAAGTTTATAAGATTGATGATCCTAACGGTGAAGTACCACCAGAAATAAAAGAAGTTTCCGGGACCAAAGGTACCAGTTCTACCGGTAGTAAACAACCAAGTGGTGGCAATGAAAGCAATGGGAAAGTTGCATCTAATGGTACTTCTACTGCTGCTGGTGCTGCAGGAATTGGGTCCTCTATTGCTGCTGGGACTGCATTTGCCGGACTTCATGAATCTAGAAATAAGAGGGACAAGTCAAGTCCCGTTCCAGCTAATGAAGGTAAAAATGAATCTACTACTTCTCAAGGTGATGTTAATAATAAAAAGAGTGATTCTGACATTGTTGTAACTGTACAAGGAGCTAAAAATGATCGTGAAGCCGGTGAAGTAGCCAATAGTGTAGTGATGTCACTTAAAAATAATCCAAAAGTGTTGAATACTGTTAAAGAGTTAAGAATTGATGCTAATAGTGGAGTTGTCACTGATGAAAATGGTAATGTGGTTACCAATGGTAGTTTTTTCAAGAATGATTCTCCACCACCTGAACCTAAAACAAATGGAGGGGTTGGAAAAGAACATTTTAATCCAGCTCATGGAGCTTCTGCTAATGTTACTCAACCTCTTGAGCCTGAGTTAGAAGATAAGAATATAGATGATTTTAGTTTCCAAGGTAATGGTAAGGTTGGTGATAGTAGTAATGTAATGTCTAACACCGAAAACCTTGATAATCTTGAGACGTTAGATCCTAAAACTAAAGATGCTAAAGGTTCTAGTTCTGTTGGTGGTGCTGGTGTTGGTACTGCTGCTGGTATTGGTGCTGCTGCTGCTGCTGTTGGTGCCACTGGATTTGGTAAAGGCAAATCAAATGTAAGAGGTGACTCTACCGCATCGGCTACTAATCCAACACCAGCAAACTCGGTATCATATCCTAAAGATTCTCCTGAAGCTAAAAAACTTGAACATTTAGCCACAATCAATCAAGAAAATGAGGCTCAATTGGACAAAAAATTGGCTGCCATAAATGAAAATAATAAAAATAAATTAGGGCAATCTTATTATGGATACTCCAATTCTAAGAATCCTTCCATAGATGAAACTGCTAAAGGAAACACCAAAGATTCATCGTTGAAAACCATTAATGATATTTTAATTAGAGTGGTAGGATGTCCTGCTCATATCGAAGCTAAACTTCAAAAAGAAAAGATGGATTATATTTCCAAGCATCCAGAATTTGTTCCAGCTAACACTAAAACAATCACTTTTGATGCCAAAACTGGTATTGCTTATGATGGTACTGGTAAAGAGATTTCTAAATTGTCTACCTTGAGATCATACTCAGTTGATGAAAATGTTAATAAACAAGATGAAGTTGAAATGCCTGGTTCATTTTTTTATTAGGGTTTTTATATGATGCCTGTATGTGTTATTGTTGATGTCATTGTCGTCGTTGTTGTTGTTGTTGTTGTTGCGTTTTTTTTTTATATATTTAGTGTTTATTATTTCTCGTGTAATTGTATAACTATATCTATGACTTATTTTAATATATGTATTAGATTAACAAAGTATTTAACTATGGCTGCAAAAACAAGAACCGAAAATGAAAGTTAAACCAATAAGAGGCGCGAGGGTTTAACCCTATGCACACGTGATCTCCTCAATGACATTTATAGGGTGGTGTATATACCATTTGTTCCAGGCTCAAAAAATTTTCAACTCGCATTTTATTACCATTACAATTGAAATTTTTCAAGTAAACTTAAAGACCAATCACTAGAAATGGGTATGTTAATAACTTGATACAATACGTTGTTGGTACATATAATCCTACTATATATACATATGTTATGTGTTGAAGCCATCCTGTAAAGAAATATTCCGTAACAAGAGCCCAAGAGCTTTAAAGTTGAAAATGAACCATAAGACCATCCACATTGAAATGAATATCAAAATAACCCCAAGAATCATTCAAATATCAGTTTAAACCTTCGAGTGTAAATTATCCCCAACCGTTTAAAAATGGATTCGGTATTGATAATGAATGTTTAAAGAAGCCCGTCGTGTTCCTTATTACCAAGATTAACTATGGCAGCAGTCATGGCACTGACCTAGTTTTATCCTAATTATATCACCATGATTATTTAACCCAGCGTATTTCCACATTATATTCTCTTAAATGATTTACTAACTGTTTTTTTTTATAGGTAGAGTTATTCGTAATCAAAGAAAAGGGGCTGGTTCTATCTTTACTGCTCACACTAAAGGTAGACAAGGAGCTGCCAAATTAAGAACCTTAGACTATGCTGAACGTCATGGATTTATTCGTGGGGTTGTTAAACAAATCATCCATGATCCAGGTAGAGGTGCTCCATTAGCTAAAGTTGTCTTCAGAGATCCTTATAAATTCAAAATGAGAGAAGAAACTTTCATTGCCAATGAAGGGGTTTACACTGGTCAATTTATCTATGCTGGTAAAAAAGCTTCTTTAAACATTGGTAACATTTTACCATTAGGTTCTATGCCAGAAGGTACCATTGTTTCTAATGTTGAAGAAAAAGTTGGTGACAGAGGTTCTTTAGGTAGAACTTCTGGTAACTATGTTATCATTATTGGACACAACCCAGATGATGGTAAAACCAGAGTTAAATTACCATCAGGTGCTAAAAAAATCTTAAAATCTGATGCCAGAGGGGTTATCGGAGTTGTTGCCGGTGGTGGTAGAATTGATAAACCATTATTAAAAGCTGGTAGAGCTTTCCATAAATACAGAGTTAAAAGAAATTCATGGCCAAAGACTAGAGGGGTTGCTATGAATCCAGTTGATCACCCACACGGGGGTGGTAACCATCAACATATTGGTAAAGCTTCCACCATTTCTAGAGGTGCTGTTCCAGGTCAAAAAGCTGGTTTAATTGCTGCTAGAAGAACTGGGTTATTACGTGGTTCTCAAAAAACTCAAGATTAAATTATTTATTAAATAGTTGAATTATATAAATTGTAAAAAATTCTATAAATAGTTTTAAATGGGTTAACGTTTTTCTTGCTGTTATAATATCAAAACTACAATAAATACTTTATTAATATTTAGCAAAGGAGAAGAGATGAGATGTTGGTAGCAATGGGGCCATTGGTATTGGCATTAGAGTTTTACGGTAGTAACTTATGAGAGAGTCTTGTCATGAGAAGCAACATCTGGTTCACCTTGTTCTTGTTCTTGTACACTTTGTTCTTGTTCTTGTTCTTCTTGTTCTTGAACTTCTTGTTCTTGAACTTCTTGTTCTTGAACTTCTTGTTCTTGAACTTCTTGCTCTTCTTGTTCTTGTACATGTTCTTGACCCTCAGTTCTTCTCTTTTCATCTGCTGCTGCCACCTTCTCAATCTTAGTCATAAATGCAGGCTTTAAGATCACTCTTCTCCTACATAATTTCTTAGTCAGTAATTCCTGAATCACTTGTTCTAAAGGTAATTCAGTAGCGACAGTAGCTAAAGCTCTTCTATAATGACCAAAAATATGACTAGACCGTGGTTTTTCCGTAAAGACATAAATTTGTTGAGGATTATAATCTTTAAAGAATGTTCTAATATGTTCATCAGTAACTTTATGAGGCACCTTAGGAATGAAAATAGTATCTTTTGAAACTTCTTGTTCTTGTTTCACTCCCTTAAGTTTGGTTCCTTTGTCGTTAGGATTAAATGGAACGTGTAATTTAGCAACAAGTGGACGATTTCTAAATTTGATTCCATTGACTCCTTTGATGGCTTTTTGAGCATCATCATTGGTTTTGAATTCTGCATAGGCAATGGTCAATGGTTTCCTTTTAGATCTAAATGCTACCGTACAATTAGGAATAATCACTTTGGTTCTTTAAAAAGTGGAAACCAATTGGTTAGTTGTGTCAAGGAAGTGTGAATTTTACATCATTGGTAATACTTACACATTAAAATCTGAAAGAAATTCAAACAATTCTTCTTCAGTAGAGTAGTAGTCTAAATTTCTTAAATAAACAGTGGATTGATCTTCCATGTTTAATTATCGGTTGTTATTGGGTTATAATTGGTTTATGAATTCACTTGGAAAATCAAATATTAGTTTAAATGGGTAATTGTAATTTTGTGGATTCGTTTGAGTTTGTATTTTTTTTTTGCAACAATTATTTTGCGACCAGCTGGACTCACACGACCAGATATGGAATAGAGGGTGAAAGGATGTTAATGGAAATACAAGAGGACCTTGTATTACTACGGGAGCTTTGGTTAAGTGGTTAAGTGGTTAAGTGGGTGTTGTCTATTAAACATATTTAGTTTATTTAGATGAGTATAAATGTGGTAGCAGTCATTATTGTAGTTTTTATAAGGGGTTCCTGTAGAGTTATATGATATTATAAACTACATCACGTGACTCCCTTTTCATTATCAGTAAAGAGAATGGTACAATTCTGAAAACTTCAACTAGGTACCTCATACCATAGTCTCCTACAGACCCCAGCAGAGCCTCCGTCAGTCTTGTTCCTTACACCTTCAGCTACACCATCAGCTACAGCTTTAGCCACAGCACCTGCAAATCCTCAGCTTAACATCAGCCTCACCGATTTGTCTCCACGCGATTTTTCACCATAAGGAAAAAACTGTAAACCTACAACTGGAACGGTGATAGTTACACTTCAATCGTAAGGACTATATTGACGGGGATTTCATCAACACAATTGCATTTAAACCATCGGACATCATGAAGGTTTTATATAAGGAGTCCCCAAGAACCATTATGTTGAGTTCTGATACTCATAGCTTATTATTTCGACAAGTTAAATCATCTAGATCAAATGAACAAATAGCAGCAATGGAATTAATTGCTAATGATCAAATTAGAAAACAAGATGGCTACAAACAATTAGTTTCAAGAGATGTTCATGGATGTTTAGGGTTTATAAATGTTGATAATCAAGTATTCTTGGCGGTAATTACTGGGGCTATAGTAAAAGTGGCTAGTCCAGTTAATTATGAAACCGTTGATAAGATTTATTCAGTTGATTTTATTTCCTTATCAAATGACACATGGGATTTCAAAGCATTAGATTCCAATGGAATGCCCTTAACTACTAATGCTAGAGGTATGGTAGATGAATACGAGGACGATTATGAAATTGGAATGGATAATGAAAATAATCCTAGTTATTCTACTGAAGCTCATCCATGTTTTGAACTACAAAAATTATTATCAAATGGATCCTTTTATTATTCTAATGATTTTGATTTAACCTCCTTATTACAAAACCGAGGAATAAATCAATCACAGCTTTATTCAAATAACCCTAGATCCAAAGCAAAAATTGATTTACAACATTATCTGGAAGAATATATGTGGAATTCGTTTATGATGGATGGGTTATTTAAATATAGATCTAATTTAGATTCTAATGTTCAAAAAATTTTAGATGATAATCGATTTTTAACTACAGTAATTAGAGGATTTGCTAAAACTGTTCAATTAAATTCTCACCATGATTCAATCACTATAATTTCCAAACAATCTTGGAAAAGAGCTGGGACTAGATTTAATGCTAGAGGAATTGATGATGATGGAAATGTAGCCAATTTTGTTGAAACAGAATTTATTTATAATCATGCATCTAAACAATCAATTTTTTCCTTTATTCAAATTAGAGGATCAGTTCCTGCCTTTTGGGAACAAGATTCTACGTTGATTAATCCTAAAGTTACGATTACTAGATCGGCTGAAGCTACTCAACCGGTATTTAATAATCATTTTAATAATATATGTTCCAAATATGGAGTTTGTCATATTGTTAATTTATTATCTAAATCTAAACCTCCAGAAATTGCTATTCTGAATAGATATCATCAATTATATGATCATAATGATAGAAAAGATGAATTAACGTATACGGAATTTGATTTCCATCATGAAACTAAGCAAAGTGGTGGGTTTTCTGGAGCTAGTAAGATCTTACCCCTTTTACGTAATTCTTTAGAACAATTTGGTTGGTTTTCTTATGATGCTGAAAATGCGGAAGTTATAACTAGACAAGATGGTGTTTTTAGAGTTAATTGTTTGGATTGTCTTGATAGAACTAATTTAATCGAACAAGTGGTATGTCAAAATGTTTTAGAACATATTTTTAATAACCAATCTTCAAGTTATGGTAATTCTTCAAGAGATAGATATGAATTACAAGATGTTTTATCAAAATATAATTCTTTATGGGCTGATAATGGAGATGCAATTTCTCAAATTTATACGGGAACCAATGCGTTGAAATCTTCATTTTCAAGATCTGGGAAAATGAATTTAGCTGGTGCTTTATCTGATGTTACAAAGTCTGTTTCAAGAATGTATCAAAATACCTTTCTTGATAATCGTAAACAACTGACTATGGATTTATTATTAGGGTATGATTCTAAAAATTCAATTCCAGTAAGAATTTATGATCCGGCTAGTGAATATGTTCAAGATAAATTAAAAGGGTTAGAAAATACTTTTACTAGTTATGAAGATATTATAATTTATACGGGGACTTTCAATGTTAATGCTACCTTACCCAATCCAAGATTTGATTTAACTTCATGGTTATTTCCTAATGAAAATTTAAATTTACCATTACCCGACATTTATGCCATAGGATTACAAGAATTAATTGAATTAAATGCTGGTTCAATTTTAAATGCCGATACTTCTAGAGCTAGTAAATGGGCACAATTAATTGAAAATCAAATAAATTCCCAATCTCAAAGCGAACAATATCTTTTATTAAGAACTGAATCAATTGCTTCGATGACGGTATTCTTTTTCGTTAAGAGAAGCCAAGTATCTAATGTAACTCATGTATCAGGTTCATCTAAAAAAACTGGTTTAGGAGGTATTACTGCCAATAAAGGTGGTTGTGCAGTAAGATTTGATTATGGAGCTACTTCTTTTTCACTTATCACTTCTCATTTGGCAGCCGGTAATAATGCAGTTTTTGAAAGATTTAATGATTATTCAACGATTATGTCAGGGTTGACATTTGTTAGAAATATGAATATTAGAGATCATGATCATATAATTTGGTTTGGAGATTTAAATTATAGAATTAATTTAATGAATGAACATTGTAGAAGTTTGGTTAAAGATAAAAATTATCGGGAATTATTTGAAAGTGATCAATTGAATTATGAAATGAATTCAAAATCTGGGGCCTTTAAAGGTTTTCAAGAAGCAGAAATTAATTTTGATCCTACTTATAAATTTGATAAAGGAACTTCTGTTTATGATACTTCTGAAAAACAAAGAGTTCCTTCTTGGACTGATAGAATTGTTTCTACTAGTTCAAAATCAGCCCCTCCATTGGCTCAATTTAATTATAATGCCATTATGGATTTGGAAATTAGTGATCATAAACCTGTTTATGCTACTTTTAAATCTACAGTTAAATTCATCGATGAACCTAAAAAATTACAATTATCTAAAGATCTTTATGAGGAGTATAAACGTCAACATGGTGATAATACTACTTTAACCCTCATGGATGTTAGTTCAGCATCAAGTTCGGGTAGTTCTAACTTTAAGTCTGATACCCTTTCTGAATTGAATTTATTAGATGATATTGATTCTATTCCTCCACCTAAAACTCCAATAAGACCTGCTACTAGTCCATCTACTAATAATATGTCAAGAAGAGTCCCCCCACCTCCTATGAGTAGAAGAGTAGGTGAACCTGATTTTTCTCATTCTCATCCTGCACCAAGAGCATCTACCTTACCAAGAAAACTTCCACCTAGACCTACGGATATTGAGTTAACCCTGGGTTCAATAAATGATTTTTCGAGTAAACCATCCCAACCATCATCATCATCATCATCATCCTCAACAACATCATCAGTGCCGGCCCCTCCACCTCCAAGAAGAGCCAATGCTCCTATAGGATTTTCATCAACTCCATTAATACCATCACGGTCTAATTCGGCAACTCCAAAGGGTTCACCTTCTTCTACTCCAATTCCTACTGGGTCTTCCCCTCTTAAGACCGCTACTAATGGTTCTAATAACAACAGTAATAACACTAACAGTACTAACAACGGGAACAATAATGGTAATGGAATAGCATCTCATGGGCTTAAACCAGATATTTCTAATAACCATTCCAATACCAAGTTGAGTCCAATAGTCCCCAGTAAACCAACTTCATTGTCGGGAAGTAAAGTTAATTCTACTGGATCATCACAATCAGACATGCCAGATAATAAACAAGATAAACCTAAATCTCCAGGACCCCCACCACCACCACCAAGAAATGCATCAAATGATATTAGAACCATGTCTGACTGGAAGCCATTGGTTCCTAAGTAGACATTTTAACTATATATGTATATATGTATGTATATAACAATTTTGATAGATGTTAATTATGATTATGGTTATCAGAAAGGTGTGTGGGACCCAGAAACATCTTCTCTCTCTCTCTCTCTCTCTCTCTCTCTTTCGCACTTAACTTCGAACCTTTCTGAAACCTTCATTAGAGATAATCACCTAACGACATTCAAAAGCCATGAGTTCCAACAGTAGAAGGATCAAGAATGTATCGATATCTGTACCCATAATGTACGGAAACAACGCTATTAAGTTGACTGATGATAAGAGAACCGCCATAACCCCACCAGATCATACCCATGAATGGACAATTTTTATAAAACCAGTATTAGATAATGTTGATTTAACGCCATTAATTAAACGAGTCACCTTTAAATTACATGAAACTTATGAAAACCCCGTGAGATCAATTGAACATCCCCCTTATCAAGTCACTGAGACTGGATGGGGAGAATTTGAAATTATCATCAAGATTCATTTCCATCCAGGAAGTGAATTAGGAATTAATGAAAAGAATTTTCAAATCTTTCATGGATTAAAATTACATCCATTTAATCCTAAGATCCCTATTAAAGAAAATGGAGAAGTAAATTCAGTATTATATGATGAGCTTGTATTTCAAGAGCCTACAGAAGCCACATTTGAAATCTTAACTCGAAAACCTCTGAATTTAATTCCTCAACACATATCAGATGATGATCAAAGAGATAAAGAATATTGTAGACAAGATGAATTAGATGAATTGGGACGATTAGATGTATATATTCACAAAGTGAAGGAGGAAATAGAGAATCAAAGAAATAAGTATCATGACTTGGAACAAGAAAAAATTGCTTTACTACAATAGATTTTATGGGACTCATATATGTACATTATTATTAGTTTTGTTATATATTAAACACGATTATTACCACGATCATTAATTTCATTTCAATACAAGTATGGGATTATTTCTTGTAAGATTCCAGCCAATTCATTTAGCAGTAGACCAAATTTTTCAAACGGATTATTATAATTTAATTTAAGAGGAATATTAACTCTTACTAGATTATCTGATACGAGTAATAGTCGATTTAAAGGATAAATACCACCTCCTAAAGGATCCAACACCGAAAAGTATTTAGATAATTTCACACAGTCATCATTAGACGCGTATATAATTGGGTGTTGATCGTGTTGATCATGTTGATCATGTTGATTAATTGATCCATATGATATAAAAATGACCGGCATTTTAAATTGAAAATTCAACTGGTGATCAAGTTCTTTGATAAATTGTTTACCTTGAGCATCAAGAAATATTAATATCTTCCCAGGTCTATCAACTATGAAATCATCTCTCATATCATTGTCAAAAGAACTAAGATCATTCAATAATGATTTGATAGAATTGTCAACTGTATGGGCTTTACTATACGGAATTATAAGTTCGGAAACATGATTCTGGCCATAATTAGGGGTTTTATTGGGTGATATAGGTGGGGATAAAAGATTGTCTGCTTCTAAATGACTCCTTTTCATTTAACTGCTACAGATGATTTAGGAACCTCTCCTGTTAAAGCACTGAAAAATTTCTCGGACTGAAAAAAAAAATAGAAAATAAAAAATTGGTTTTTGGCGGAGTATTTAAATCTCGTGCAAGAGAGGAGAAAAACAAAAACTGGGGTAATGCTAAATATATATTAATCTATAAAAAAAAGAAAATGATTAGAAATCAAAGTGGGTTAAAGCATAAGATGAGGGATTTAGGACCCCCCACAGCCGTTTATGTCACTATGACCACAACCGTTTATGTCACTATTACCATATGACTATAGAACCTCTATTTAGCAGTAACCACTCTTTGAATATGATCCATAAACAGTTGCATCGATAAATCATCAGTTAAAACATCAGTTTGATTCCCATAGAAAATATTTGGATTAGATGAATAACTGGAACTAGGATTTAATTTTGCCATTAAAAATCTAGCTTGAGACCCACCTTCATCACAATCTATAAATCTTGGTAATGGGAATCTATCCATTAAAATCTCTAATGCTTCCCTTTTAGGAGCTTCTAAGAATTCTTTAAAATGTTCATATCCTTCCATTTCATGATATCCTAATTTTCTCCATTCAGCTACCTGTTGACCATGATAAATCAATATATGGAAAAACGTATCTAATAATAAAATTCCGTTTTTAGTTAATGAAATTGAATCTAATAATACTGGTTCAGGTTCATGATTTGATTGACCATTTTCATCTTGAGCCCCAAAATTATCGATATTATATGATAATAAAGTAGGTTGAATCATAATCAATGAATTATTAGTATCTTCATGCATTAATACATGTCTAATAAAACTAGTTTCATCAGGAGAATTATTAAATACAGTTATAAATGGAGACCTTCGAAGATGATAAATAAAATGAGGTAAAAAGGCAAATTTATTGGATAACATAAATGAAGTAACCATTCCTTTATTATATTGAGCAAATCTTGAACAAAAATCAATGGTTAATCTATCAATATCTTTTATTACATCCATAGGTTTAAGATTTTCAACTTCCAATCGATTAATGGTATGCCTAGCAATAGTAACCACTGCTGCTTCTTGATCAAAATCAAGTTCTAATCTACCAATGTCAGTATCATTAACAATATTAATGGGGAAACTAGTAATTCTAACGATATATTCCCCTGAGGCATGTTGATAATGAGTAATAAATTGAATTATGGTTCCTAATTTACTAAGGGGACTATCTAATTTATCAAAATAAATCGAAAATGTCGATTGAGGATTTATATGACATAATTTCCAACAATTAGTATTACTTTCACCTATTTGATTAATTTTTGAAACAATTGATTCATTTGATGCTTTAATAGGTAATCCTATAGCATTACCAATTAATCCTTGGATTTGAAGATCATTTTCAACCTTGATTTCTAAGGTTCCATTTAATGCTGATTCTAAATAATTTGTATCGGATTGTTTTTTAAAAAATTTTATAAAACTTTGTTTAAATATTGAAGTATTAAATGAATCACTCATGATTATTACTCCTCCAGTTTTACGACAAACTTCATCCATTTCCCATAATCCTACTTGATCATAACTTCCAATAAAATAATTACAACAAATCCCTAATTTAATAAGATGTTGAGTAATAGTTTTATAAAATTGTTTAGCCTTTAATACTAATGAATAATTCACGGTAAAATTTGTAGATTGAGGTAATTTGATATTTTTAGCTAATGTTGATTGTTTTGAAGTTTCAATATCATGATGAGATCTAAGTGGTTCACGTAATTGATTACCAACTATTTGACCAGGTCCATAAGTACAAACCCCACCAATAAAACATAAAAGATGTCCTCCATTAGTTCCATAGTTTCCTAATAATGACGTTAATAAAAGAGACGCTATATTAATAGCACATCCAGTAGCCCTATAAGGTCTTTCTTTTCTAGTAGATCTAGGGAATGTATTGGTAACTAAAGTTTCAATAATATTAGTGATTTCATATTCAATCATATTAATTGGTTGTAAAAATTGTTTCCCAACCGGTCCAAATAAATCATTTGGTCTCCCAGATTTCTTTAAATTAGTATCCAAGATCCCTAATGATTTTCTAAATTCCTCTAAATTATATTCTTTACTTCCATTAAAACTATAATTGATGGGTTTATTATCAGAAGAGGTTAATCCATGAATTTGAACATTTTTCCCAAATGAAATTAATCCTACAAGCGAATTTTCTGGCAATAAACTAAATGATACAATTAATGATTCTTTTAATGATTGATAAGCCTCTTCAATATCTTCTACTTCAAAACATGTATCAATTACATAAATGAATATGGGAGGTAAATTATTAAATTTTCCAGTTGAATATTCCACAGTAGTAGCTTGTAATCCTATAGGTAAATTACCAAATTCATCCAAAATAAGTCTATTAGAAAACCCACAATATTTACATATCCAAACTTCATTAGTTCTATCAACAAATGGATTTATGAAACTTTGACATTGACGACAGTTAACAATTTGATTTGATTTAGGAATTGGATCTTCTGATTTATTATTTAAGGGTGTAAACATGGTGGCCATAGGAATGACATTTTGATCATGATGACGTTTTGTACGAGGAACAGAGTTCCAAGTAGCTCTTACACCATCGATATCTTCTCTGGATTCAAACAAGGTATTATCATTCATGTTAACTCTTGTGAGGTTGACAGATGATTTCCGAAGATGGAAAATGCGATTTGTTGATGGAGCGATCGCACATAATAGGGCACTATTGTATTAGTATTAGTATTAGTATTAGTACTTCTATTTCTATTTCTATTCTATTTACACGATCTAATTTTTTAACACATCTCTTATATTACCAAATGGTAATACCTCATCGATTCTTTCACTGTTAGAAAATAACATAGCCAATCTATCAATCCCACATCCCCATCCACCAGTTGGTGGTAGCCCATATTCAAGCAGTTTAATATAATTCCAATCAGGAATTAATGATTCATCATCATTATAATCATCTTTTGAACATTGCTGTAATTGGAATTTTTCAAATTGATCAAATGGAGAATTTTCTTCTTCATAAGCATTAACATATTCTTTACCATTTATAAATAATTCAAATCTTAATGAAATATCATACCCTCTCCCATCATAAGTCATCTTAGTAGATTTAGATAATGGTGATAAAGCTGCTGGTTGATTATAAATAAAAATTGGCTCATTAGATCCTTCGCCAATAGATTCTAAATAAATTGAGGATAAATTATCTAATAAATTAGCTGGTGATTTAATCGTGGGGATATCGAGGTTTAATTGTTGATGATATTCAATTAATGATTCTGACGTTAATTCTGCTGGTAATGATTTCCCAGTTTTTAATTCTAAAGTGGGGATAAATTCATATTTTTGAAAAGTGGGGGTTATTAATTGATTAAGGTTAGGTAAAGTTGATTTTAAAGTTGGGATATTTGATGAATTATTATCAAGAGTCATATAAATATGATGAAATAATTCTTCTGTTAATTTCATTAATTCTGGTAAATCAATAAATGATTGGTAAAATTCACAAGTCGTGAATTCAGGATTATGGGTCGAATCAATCCCTTCATTTCTAAAACTGTTACCAATTTCAAAGATTTTTTCGAATCCAGAGATAACCAATTTTTTTAACCATAATTCTGGGGCTACTCTTAATTGAAGTGGTTGATTATTATCTAAACTATTAGCTTTAGTAATAAATGGTTTAGCATTAGCTCCAGTAGATTCTCCATTAATTAATGGGGTTTGGATTTCCATAAATTGTTTATCATTTAAAAATTCTCGAATTGATTTAATAATTAATGATTTAATAACTAATTTATCTTTAGCAGTTGGATTGATCAAATAATTTAAAATCCGATTGGAATTAATCACTCCTTTATCAATAATTTTATCTGGTAATATCATTGAATTTAGACATGGTGATAAGATTTTAATAGGTTCGATTAATTTTAAGGTTAATTCTCCAACTTTAGTACATGATGCCATTCCTTTACAATGAATATAATCTCCTTTTTTCAACTGTCCATGAAGGTTACTAAATTCTGTTTTAGAAAGATTCATAAGGGAATTATTACCCATGATTTGTAATTTTTTAAAATCTTGGATTAAATCAATGAAATACATGGCTTTACCACTCTTTCTAATGGAATTGATTTTCCCATTAATAGTAATTATTTGTGGATGTCGATTATTGGGATATTGACCAAAATCAGTCTGTTGAAATTGGGATATAAACTCGGGGATTCTTAAGGTGGTAGAACTGGGATCATTAACGGTTCTTAAAAGGGGATAATAGGTGTTGGTGTTGTCATTTTGTATGAGTGATTTTCTATTACGATACTCGTCATGATCATCAATGGAATGGTTAGCAATGGGATGGTTATCGATGGGATGATCATCAATAGATTGATGTCTTAGGGTACGGCCTACCACTAATCTTCTAATACCTAAAGAGGCCATCGCCGGGGTTGGTGATGATCTCCATGTTCCTAATGGCCTCATACCCATCATCCTCCTCATATCACCCCCCTTACTTATCCATAGTCCCTTATTTGGCATTCGTACCTTATTCGACATTCCTCAATTAAGGTTTCTGACCTGAAATTACGCGAGCACTAATAACCTTGTTCTGTAACGAACACACACTTTTTATTAATATTTTAGCGTTTTTCCTATTGTTTTTGAGGAACAAAAATTAATTGTTTGATTACAATTATATTATTCTATTAGTCTATTAGTCTATTATCTTGTCAGTTTATTCTATTGATAGCTTAATAGTCTATTGTAGATTCTGGTAAGGTAGATTTACATTGACTTGTGTAACTTTAAACCGTTCTTCCAGCTATTGCTATTGCTATCGCTGTGGCTGTAGTTTTTTTTTAACTTGATTAACTTCTGGTGGTTTTATCTGTTGTGAACTTTTTGGTACCTGTTGTACTACCACTCGCCTGCCGTCTGTGTCGTCTCAAGTAAAAATTTGTATATTTTCATTTAGACGAGAGACAGAACGCGCAAAATTATTTTTTAAGGGTTTTTTTTTTTAACCTAAGTGAGTGGGTAATAGTTCCAAATAATAATCGAGAAGTATTTGAGCCATTGACACCAAGGTATAGTACTAATAGCCCTAAGATTTCCATTAATTGATTGATTGATTGGATCATACTATTCAGGAGGACTTAATTTGTGTTGTTTTAGTACTTTGGAAGAACCTTTAATGAAGAATGAGAAAACTTTGGTCAAGAAAAGATAAAGATAAAGAAAAACGTCGGAGTATTACAAGCTCATCATCTCAATCGTTATATAAGACGAGTAGTAATCAAACTACCAGAGGTGTAGGTGATTTTGATCATGCTTCAATAAATCCTACTATTATTGAATCTGACCAAAGAAGTGAGATGAATGATGATGTTACCCTGGTGGCTCAGAGTATACCTGAATCTAGCTTAACTACTGGGACTAAAGATACTTCTGTTACTGGAACCACTGCTGTTGCTACATTACGAACAAATGGTGGTGCTGCTGCTGGTGCTGGTGGTGCTGCTGCTGCTGCTACGGCTGGTGCTCCTTCTACAGATGATAGAGCCCCAAAGTCAGTGGCAGCATTAGTCAAACCTGATTATGATACAAAAGTGTTGAAAAACTCATGGGCTAACGTTATCATTAATACCGACTCTGTTTCTGAAATTAGTGAACAAACTTTGAGGTTATTAAGAGTTGAATTAAGAGGGAGTCATTTATATCTTTTCAGACATAATCATTTAGGGTATAAAAACTTTAAAGTGGGAGATTCAGGTATTTCTAAAGATGATATTCATAAATCTGATGTAGATCTGGCATCTATGTCAGGACCTATGAATTTCTCAACATCAAGTATTTCTGGACCCTTAAATGTTCCGTTACCTCCAGCTCCTTCTGTCACTGGTGGTACTTTAAGTTCATCCCCTAACAAACAATTGGCACCACCTTCAATAACTACCAATATTTCATCTTCTTATGATCAAAATACTTTATCTCCTTTACAACCTCCAGACACTTTTAAACATAATAATAATTCTAATAATTCCATTCATGATTCTCATACGGTTAAATCAAGTTCAACTCCTATCAATTCTCAATTCAATGGAATCAATCATAATAATGATGATTATGATATTACATTCCTTGAAACCATTATTCCTCATCCTCATTTAAAATTTGATTTTAATAATTTAACGTTTTTACCAGGAAGTACTATTGAACTGATTATTCATTTTATATTCTTTCAATATGATTCAAATTATTCATCAGTGATTCTGCAATCCCTTTGTGTATTACCAATTTTCCCTGATATGGGTAAAACTTTAAGACTTTTGGAAGTATATTTATCATATCTTTTTAATGATAAATTTACTGGAGATGTTAATATTCCTATTATAGTTGAAAGAATATTATATTTCCTTAATAATATCCATGATAATTTCAAAGGATTTTTATTAAAGTCAGATGTGGCTCCTTATATTTTAAAAATCCTTGAACGATTAAATGAAGATTTAAATGATCAAATTGTTGATGTTAATTTAATTAATGAAATTAGAACTTTCAAATCAAAAATGCTTTCAAGTCAACAAAATTTAATTAAATTGATTTCAAATACTTCTGAAGTTCAAGAATCAAATCCTTTTCAACATTTAAATGCTAATTACTTTTTAAATCATGTCAATTTAATTGAATTTGCTTCAACTATTAGTGCTATTGATTTGAAATTTTTCAATGAATGGAATTCTAATATTGATAAATCATTATTATTATATTCTACTATTAATGAAAATGGTTCGACTGATTTTTTTTATAAAAAGAATTCGTTATTTTTTAATAATGATTTCCATATTCATTATTTATCAAGATTGTTAATAAATCATTTATTTTTAGAAACTCCTTTAACTAGTTTAAATTGTTCTACTTCATTGTTAGAGTTTAAGGCGAGATTATTGGAGAAATGGATTGATTTAGGTTGTCTTTTAGACAAATCTGGTAATATGTCAAGTTGGTTAGGTATTGTTTCAATCATTTTATCTCAACCAATTTTGAGATTAACTAAAGTTTGGTCGTTTGTTTCTCCTGATTATATAAAATTATTGAAAAATGATTGGTCTCCAGTATTATTTGAATTGGATAGAAGATTCTTAGTAAATGGAATTAATACTTCAAATCCTAATACTCCTAATCCTCAATCATCACCTGAACAAAACAATAATAATAGTAGTAGTAGTACTATAGATCAAAGAGATTCTTACCATATTATGGTTCCAAGAGGATTAGGAAAAATTTATCCTAAAGAAAGAGTCATTCCTTATTTTGGAGATTTAATTATTAATAATTCAAATAATCTGAATATTAATGAATTAGATGGAATTTATAAAAGAATTACTTATTCATTTTCTAGATGGAATGAATATTTATCAAATTTAAGTAATCATCATGAAATTATCAAATATAATGATGATGTATTAAAAAGATATGATAATATGGGGTTTATATTTTCTAATGAAAGTTTGAACCAAGTATTATATCTTGGATTAAATAATGATGAATCCAAACCGTTACCTCAATCATTTGAAATCACCAATGATAATTTATTGATTACTAATGTTAATGAACATTTGCAAACTCAATTATTAAAAGTTATTGAATTAAATACTGATTCAATTAATTTAGAAAAATTAATGATGTATTCCTTAACATTTGAACCTGAATTGCCAGAGTCTTATCTAAGTCCCCCTACTGGAATTAATAAATTCTTGGGTAATATTCATTCTAATCATTCAAATATTTCTATTAATTCCAACGATTCATCTACATCATTACCTACTACTGATGTTTCTTCTACTATTTCCTTTAATAATAACACTAATAATAATAGTAACAATAATAATCATGATGTCAATGCATCTTCTAAAATGCCCATTTTTAATAATCATTATTTCAAAATAAGTTTAGCTAAATATGATGAATTGGTTTCCAATAATGGAGGAATTATTAATATCCCTAATGAAAATAATAATAACAATAATATCAATACTAATAAACATAATATTCCTATAAATGGTAATTTGGTATTTAGAATTGATGATTTTGTAAATGATTTGGATAATCAAAGTTCAGAATTTAATGCATTAGATGATGTTGACAATGAAGATGATGAAGATGATGTTGCAGGATTAGGAATAAATGTTGATGATATTCTTAATTCTGATAAATTCAATAATCTTAGTATAAATCTGAATGAAGCCAGCAATGCTACCAAAGATCAAACAACTGGTTCATTTAAGAAATATTCTCATCCTGTCAACAGTCACAGTATTGTATCTAGTGAATCGAGTCAATTACAAATCTATAAATACATTCCTAAATATGCATCTATTGATAGACTAATTGATTTATTGATTATTGATTCCAAATATCTTGATGAATCTATTAATATTGATTTGACTGAATATCGATTGGTATTTTTATTAAATTATAGTAGTTTTATTACTACTAGAGAATTATTAGATAAATTGGCTCATAGATTTATTAATTCCGGTAATGCAGTTATTTCTATTATGAAGAAACTTCATTTAATGAAGGAAAAGGAACATAATAATCAACCTATTGAAAGTCGAAATGAAAACTTTCCTAATTGGAATCTAGATCCTACTATTGACTTAAGTAATCTTGGGGAAGTTGATTATTCATTATTATTAAAAATTCAAATTAATATTTTAAAAGTGTTGGTTGTATTAATTAATAACTTTTATGCCAATTTTTCAATGGATTTATTTAATAAAAAAATCATTATTAAATTATTAAAATTATTTAGTAATGAGATTTTACAATGGTATAATTCCAATAAAATTGATTCAAATTTAGAAAAACCTTTTGAAAGTTTAGTGAATTATTATAAAAAATTAAAGAAATTATTTGTTAAAAAGACTTATAGACCTTTTGAAGTTCTGAGGTTTGATCATTTTTTGATCAATGAATTTAAATTTAGTAATTCTTTACATGAAGTCCCCATGAATAGAAATTTACCCGGTCATAAAAATGTCAATAAAATTGAAAAATTTTTACATAAATTTAATAAACTTTTAACAGCTTTTTATAAAGGTATAAGAACTGAAGATTGGTTTAAGATTTTTAAGATTCTTGAAGTTGAATTTGAGAAAAATAATTTATTAGAATTTGATTTACAAAAAACTAATACCCCTGATGAATCAATAATTATTTCTAATGTATTTAATTATTTTGATACTTTAAATGATCCAGAAGAAAAAGTAATTATTTTGAAGAAATTCCCATTGGTATTCAGAAAATTATTTAAATTACATGCCAAATTCAAAGCTTATATAATGATTCAATTAACTGATTTGAATATAACAGTGGATGAACGATTAGATCGAATGAAGACCTTATTATATATGGTGAAAATCTGTCAATTAAAAATGGCAGAAAATCAATTTGTATTTGATGGTAAGGGAAGTGTGCCTTCATGTATTGAAACGGCTATCACTCAAGCTATTTATTCATCAGAAAGTAGATTATTTACTAATTTATGGATGAAAGCTGGTTCTTCATTAAATGCAAAAGATGACTCCAACTTTGATGATTTAACTCTGTTGTTACCCACTAGTTTAAAGACATCTGATTTGGTGATTAATCATGAACCTTTATTACCGTGTTTTGGATGGATCATTGAAAATTTAATGGAAATTAATAAATGTCCAAATTTCAATAGATCAATAATTAATTTCAATAAGAGATATTTAGTTTTCAAATTAATTAAAGAATTAACGGTGGAAGATATAGAATCAAGTGAAGAATTGAGTCATACTGATACAAGAGAATTTGAATTTTTATTAAAACTTGATGAAAATTTAGTTAATATTCAAAATATTAAAGAATTCACTTTATTAGAACGTGATAAAGCTAAATTATTCCGTAATGTGTTAAAAGATCAACATAAGATTTTATTGCTTGATAATCGTAAAAAACAAATGAAAGAAGGAAGAGATGTTAATGGTAATAATATGAATAATTCTAGTAATTCTGCTATAAATTCATTAAATAAGAAACCATCAAATTCTAGTTTAAGAAGACAATCTTTATCTTCTAAAGCTAATACTGGATCAAGGTTTAAGATTAGTGGATTGTTCAATAAAGGAAGACCATTTTCACTTGGAGGGAATGTTAATCAACAATATCCTGAAAAAACTGTTGGTGTTAAGGAACTACCAGATGCTGATTCATTGATTGAAGGAAAACAAAAACCAATTTGTATTATTCCTTTGAAAAATAAAAAGATTTTCCCCGTTTATTTATTACCCCTTTCTTTTAAAATCGATGCAGAACTGGGAGGGGATGACTTTTTCTTTCAATGTTTGGATGAAGAAGATATGAATAGTTGGTTAATGATGTTAGGATATGCTAGTAGACATTGGTTCTTTTCTAGAACTTTAAATATGAAGTATCCAACGAGTTTCACAACATTCGGAGTACCACTTTATGTGGTTTGCAATAGAAATGCAAGTCCAATTCCTAAATTTTTAATTAAAATATTTGAAGAATTAGAAAAAGAAGGATTAAAAGATGTGGGTATTTATAGAATTAGTACATCATTAAGTGAACTAAATCATTTGAAATCAATGATTGATAAAACTGGTTCAATTGATTTTAATGAAAGAGCATATGATACACATGCTTTAACTAGTTGTATTAAATCATATCTTCGAGAAATGCCTGATTCTTTATTGGTTGATAAGGTGATTGAGAAATTGTTTTCTATTAGACAACAAATTATTAATGAAGAAATTGATCATCCCCAAACAATTTCCCAATTTAAAGTTGCATTAAAAGCTTTACCGTATTTCAATTATGAGACCTTGAAAGCATTGATTAATCATTTACAAAAAGTATGTCAACATAGTGATGTTAATAAAATGACGCCTGCAAATATTGCTACAGTCATTGGTCCAGCATTAACTGAAGCTAGTAATTTAAGTATATTGGTTAATAATTTTGGATTTATGAATTTCGTTATTGAGAGAATGATTATAAATTACGAAGAAATATTTGAAAATGCAAGTTTGAAGAAGCAAGACTGTGATCATGATGAAAAAAATGGGGGTATTAATCATGAGACCCAAGACAATAAACATGCTAATCCTGATGTTGAAAAGGGAAATAATGAATTGAATGGGCAAGAACAAAAGCAGGAAGAGGTACAAGAACAAGCACGTGAACATGAACATGAACATGAACATGGACATGGACATGAACAGGGTAAATCAAACCAACCTGACCAGCTCATTGAACAACCAGATCAACCGGATCAACCAAACCAACCAGATCAACCAAACCAACCAGATCAACCAGATCAACCAGATCAACCAAACCAACCAGACCAACCAGATCCAACGAATACCATTAATGAAACATCCATACCTCATGAATCCCGATCACACCAACCCCCATCTGACCCTCAACATAATCAAAATCCATAGACTTAAACACCAACTAATTATTTTACAATCATTTAACAATCGTGTTTATTTACATATAATAATAATATATACAAGTTTAAAATTAGTGTCTCTTTACAAAATTCTTATTTCTGTCAGCTTCTCTTTTCTTTATAGCCCCAAGTTTTTTATTTGATTGTTCCATTCTTTTAGTAGTACTATCTTTAGTACTCTTAGAAAAATCTTTCCACCATTCACCCATAGTTTGAGGTTTAGCAGCCCCTTGACCACCAGTAGTTAAAGCAGGAGCTTGAATAGCAGGAATATTAAAAGTTTTACGGAAATACTTATTTCTTAATACTAAAGTTTGTAAGAATGAGAAAACTGAATTTACTGCAAAATATAATACTACAGCAGCAGAAAAATTCTTTGTCACAAAAATTGAAACAATTGGTAAGATATACATGACATTTTTAAAAGCAGGATTCATTTGAGTAGCACCAGTTTCACCTCCTAATCTAAACATCCCTAACACAACAGAAGCAGAAATCACTTGTAATCCTAAATAAGGATCAACTTGAGTTAAATCTTGAACCCAACCAAATCCTTGACTAGAGAATCCGTCTACTGGATAATTGGCCATTTTTCTTAATCCTTGGAAAAACCCATAAGCTATTGGTAATTGAAGCATAGGAAAGAACTGATGAGACATGTGAACATCATGAGTTTTTAATAAATGTCTTCTTTCATGAGTAGCTTCTACTTGTTCTTGAGGAGAGTCAGCATTTTTTAATTTGTTCATAATTTCATCAAGTCTGGGTTTAATTTTAGCCATTTTAGCTCCGTTGGCTGACGCTTTAACATATAATGGGAACATTAAGAATCTAACTGTTAATGTGGTAGCAATAATAGTACCCCACCACGGTAATCCTGTGAATACATGAGTATATTCCAAGAGTTTTTCAATTAAAGCAGTAGGACCAAATCCTTGAGCTAACCCAATTGAATCTAAATATCCTAATTGATCTGAAGTGAGATTCGATACTATTTCTTTATCATTAAATTGCCCAAGTTCATGGGTGATTTCTGATACTTTATTGGTGGCATTACTGGTGCTGGAAGAAGAATTAAATCTAACTTTATGAGTTTGAAATCCTCCTATTATACCTGCTCCTGAACTAGCTACTGCTCCCACATTATTGATAGGTAAAATTCTTTGGGGGGAACTTGAATTGTTGTATCTTCCTATTCTTCCTAGTTTACCGATTCCAAGCCCCCGGGGCCCAAACATACCACTTTTAAGCATTCTAGAAAGTTTTAATGCTTCTTATGTAGTTGAAAATTTTTCAACCGTAGTCAGAGAGAGAAAAAAAAAAACACTGCGAAATCAAATAAAACCTTGCATAGTTTAACTACATCACCAAACGATTAGGTATTGATAAGGTTGAATATTGAAATGGGAAGATGCTCATACGAGCTGTACAGGGATTACCAGCTATACAAGGAATACAAAAGATTCCGATATTCCTGGTAATTTGTGGAGCTGGTCTTGGTCTCTATAGGAATAGAAACCAGTTCTACTTAAATATAAGACATTACAATCTGGGGAAGTCAGACCAAACTATACGACAACATGAACAAGATTTACATGGTGGTCTTATCACCACTAAAGATATTATAAATCGACTACAAGACACAAATATATCATTAAGACATGATCAAGTACTTGAAATACTTTCAGATAGCCCATTAGAGGTGCAACAACAGGTATTTGAACAATTATCACCAAAGTCAACAAAATCCAATTCGATAGACCAATCGCTTCTTACCAACATAAAGCTTCAATTACTAATCAGTTCCCCTGATAAGAATCATGAATGTTTGACTCATATACTTGATAATATAGGTGAATCACTCAATCACGACTTGTTAGAGGTGTTTATCTGTAGGAATCTCAATAAAGATAATTTACATTCAATGACATTATTATTACAACTACTCGTTGATAAAGACCCAGAGTTTATTCTAAGCAATGAAATATGGTCTATTTATTTATCATTAGTATGTGAAAGTTTTTCAGTTGAAGGAGCCAAATTAATTTATCATCATTTGATTGATAATTATAACCTTTTCGATGAAAATTATTCATCCTTTAATAAAACTCAAAGTGATTTTCCATTTTTAATATCACCAAATTCTTTATCGATGTTGGCATTAATATTTCAAAGAGATAATTTACCTGATTATATAATCGGATTAAGAGAATATTTCAAGAGATTTTATTCTATTTATGGTCATAGAGAATGCTTAAAATCGATTTCTATTTCATTAGTTGAAGCTTATAGTGGGAGTAATGATGTAATAAAATCATTAAGTACATTTAAATATTTATGTATGATGTTTAAAGACCATCAAAATTTTAAAAATCATAAGGAATTCCTGGAAATTGCTTATTCTATGATGAATGATTCTAATAGATGGAGGATTTCAAATATTGAAACTAATAATGTTAAATATCCTAATTGGCCTGATGATTTAAAATCAAATCTTGATAAAACTCAAGAAGCATTTCTTAATAATCATGAATGGGAATTATTCAATCCTATAGATGCTAAAAGTAATACTACTAGAATAGTTCCTACCATTTCAGGGTCAATTCAAGTTTCAGATCTTCCAAATTTTAATCAATTAATTAATAAAGTAGTGAAAAGTCATATGAATTCATCGGTTCCTCTAAAGGTTAATAATCTTCTTAAATTAATTCAATCCAATCATTTTATGTTGAGTACATTTATAATATCAGGATTAGCTTCTAATGGTTATATATTTGAAGCATATGCTATTATGAAAAAGACCTTACCTAAATATAAAGGGTTTGCCATCCCGGTATTATTTAAACAAGATTTATTTACATTATTATTAAAACGATGTAAACCTCGATTAAAATCTTTAACTGATGATGAAATTTATAATTTCCGAGAATTATCAGAATTAAATCAATTGATTGCTGATATAATCAGTTTTTATTTTAAAGCTTATAGTCAAGCTCATTTCAACACTGAATCATCAAAAGTTTTAAGTGCTTATATTTCATTGGTGGTTGATCTTCCAAGATTTCAATCTAGTTTAATTGAAGGTTATTTAAAGGAATATCTGCTTAAAACAAATCTTAAGATATATTTATCTAAAGATGACTTTATTAAATTAAATGAATTATACAGCTTATCAAATAGCAGATTTAAAAATTTAATCGTTCCCAAAGAGTTTTAAATCAACTTACATCTCCCATGTCCCATGTCCCATATCCCATATACCTTGTAAATAATTGTAAATAATTACATTAAACATGAAACTAATACACATTTAATCATGACGAGGATCACTCATTTTATGAATCTTAACATCAGTACCGCTTAAATCACCAACGGTAGTTATATCTTGAGGTGTAATAAATATGGTTTGAGAATGTGGAACTTTTCTCAACTCTTCTAATAAAAGCTTAATACTAACAGTTCTATTAACTGAATCCATAAACACATCAAATTCATCTAATCCTCTAACTTTAGAATTCATAATTTTCCAAATTGATAATAAAAATGCTACTTGAGTAAATGATTTCTCCCCTCCTGATAACGAATCAACCGTTCGACGTTGAGTTGATTCATTAGGAGCTACTAACATGGTAATTTTTCTATTGGAAGTATCAACTATTAATTTCCCTTTATAATTTCTTACGATTAATGCATCTTCAAATGAAGCGGAAGCATCATGAATATTAATTTCTAATGTCTTTCTTAAATAGGCTATTCTTTCTTCTAAATCCGACAGAAGATTATCATAAATTTTTTCTAATGATAATACGGTTTCTTGAGCTTCATTTGCTCTTTTATTATTTTCAAATAATTGATTTTGAATTTCTTCAAAATTCCCAACCGATTTTTCTGCTTCTTCTACGGCTTTTTGAATAGATTTATATTCTTGATGAATTGATTGTGGGGTATCTTCCTCAGTAATAACAATTTGATCTCGTGGACATGAATCTTCGGCTCTAGTTTTATTTTCTATTAATTTTTCGGTGTATTCTTTAATTTTTAGATTACATCTTTCTATTAATGCTTCCTTTTTAGATATTTCAAGCTGATGCTTATCATTCTTTGCTTCAATCGATATCATTTGGTTGGAAATATCATCAAGTTTTTCATTGTGACCATTTAATTCTCGTTCTAACCTTTGTTTCTCTTGTTTTAATTGTTTATCTGTGCTTCGAAGCCCACTATATTGTTTCCTCAATCTTTCAACATCATCAGATAATGAAAGTACAATATTTTCACAATTTATGATTTGTTCTTTATTCTCTTCAATTTGGGCATTAAGTCCATCAATAACATTTGAACTATTCCCATTATCAAATATATCTTTTAATTCTAAAAGTGATGAATTTTTCTTATAAATCTGTTTATCTAGATTTTTAATTTCTCCTTGAATATTACGCTTTTCTTTAGCAATTTTCAATTTTAAATCATGAAGTTCTTTTTGTATAAAATTAAATCTTTCAGTTTCTAATTTCCTTTGAGTTTCAGCTTCTTTAATTTGAGTTTCAATATCTGAACCATGAACTGAAAGTTTGTGGGCCGCAGTAGTATTATAATAAATTGGATCATTAGCAATATTCCCATCTTCACCACTTGTTCTAGTCCCTGAAGTTCTACTATTTTTTGAAAATACATTCATTACATTCATAGCACTAACTAATTGATTAGCACTTCTTGGGTCATCAGTTATAATACTTTTTTCAATACTATTTGAATCGATCAAAGTATATAAAACATTTTCATCTTCAAAATTTAACATATCCACAAAAGTTATATGATCTAAAGATTTCCCATTTTCATATTGGAAAGTTTCATATTTTCTAGTAATGATATTTTTATAAATTCCAAAAGTTTTCAATAATCCTGCAAGGATTTTCCGATCATGTTCATCATAAACCAAAAACGAATCAAGAGTTCTTGATAACACCGTATTAATAAGATCCTTCCATTCATGATATTGGGATTTAACTTGAATAAAGCTTCCAATTGGTCCAATAGGACGTCTATGCCAGGTATCTATAGAATTAATTTTATCCACTAATGGTTTTATTTTGTTACCCCAGGGAATATATTTATCTCGTCTGGCTTGTTTTAAAGCAATTATTTTTTGTTCTATTTCTTTTCCAGATTCATAGGTTCCATCTAATTCTCTCTTTTTGATAGATAATTCTGAATCTTCTAAATCGTCAGATAATTGAAGTAATTTCTCATCAAGAGAATCTTTTTTGCCCTTTAAAGCTTCAATTTCTTGTTTAAATTGGTCAATTTGATTTCTTAAATCATCTTCATTTCCACCATTAGCAAGATCAATCTTTTTCTGTTCTTTGGCTATATCCTCCATTAAAGAATCATTGGTAGCTTTGTAATGATTTATATCACTTTCATTTTTTTTAATTTCATCACCAACTTCTTGAAGTTGAGGTTTAATAGAATTAATTTCTCTGGTATTAGAATCAATTTTCTTTTGAGTTTCATCAATTATTTCATATAAATCATTAATTAAAACTTTTAATTCGTCTTTTTGACCAGATAATGAATCTTTATAAGAATTTTTTTCATTAATAGTATTACGAATTTGTTCAATTTCTTCTTGTTGAATGGAAATTGCCAGTTCTTGTTTATTAATCCCGGCCTCAATTTTAACTACATTATACCAAAAAATTTTCCCATTAATAAGTTCTAATTTTTGTCTTAAATTATCCGATTGTTTAAATCTTTCATAAGCTCTAGCGGATTCATTAAACATATTCTTAGCAATAGATTCTTGATTTTTAGCCATTTTTAATTTTTCATAAACATCTTTGACATGAGCAGAAGTTTGTCGATAATTTTCTACGATATCTGTTACTAAAACCCCTTGCATAAAATAATCAAATTTAGTAGAATCAGACGTCTGAGTTAAAAATTCTCTAGCTTTATCTTGAGATAAAAATGATAGTGGATTATCTACTCGAATGTTATATTTTAAAAGGATTTCATCTATAGTTGATTTCTTTGTTGAGAATGTTTTATTATTTTCATCTTGAACAATATAAGAACCAGTTCCATTTTTAACCAATTTCCTTTCAATGGTTATTTTGGAACCATATTTTTCAGGATAATAAGCATCAATTCCATCATTTTTAAAAGTGATAGAAACTCGGGCAGTAGATTTCCCATCTTTAATTAAATCTTTAAGACTTGTACCTCTACTTGTATCACTAGCTTTAGCACCTAATCCTACTGATATTCCAGTAATAACTGCACTTTTCCCAGATCCATTTCTACCAATAATGAAATTTAATCTTGGTCCTAAATCCAATTCAAATGAATCATGGCACATGAAATTCTTTAATGATAATCTTTGAATAACTCCAGCATGTGCCGGCATGGAATGGTCATGATCTGTTTGTTCTCCACTTGATTCATCATCAGAATCTTCATCCTCAGTTGATGATTCATTAGATCCATCTTCTGATTCATCACTAGAGCCTTCTGATGATTGAGAGCCACCTTGAATACCTTCATCATCAGATTCATTGGCATTTTGAGTCATCTTCGACCGTTTATGTTTCATAAGACCAGTTATGATATCATTGGTAGATTGTGATGCCTATAAATGTTAGTATTAGCCATAGGGGACACAGAAACCACTGGAACCACTGGAACCACAAGCACAGACGCCACCATTGAAAATAGGTCACTGGTGGATATAGGGTTTTATCTTGTAAATACACATACAAAAGGGTCATCATTGAGTTGACGATACAGTCTCTTCAGTCCTACTTCCATTTGATGTATTCTTTGTATTAAAGAATAAATCAATAGATCGCGACCCACGTAAATATTTACCGTGTAGAAGATGAAAGCCAAAACTGGCTAGAGAGTGTGAGCACAAAATCCACTGTACGGCAGAAACATCCATCCGGTCGAGCTCGCTGGTGGGTCCTCGGGCCCAAGCGACGATGAGCATCACCATCTCTTCTTCAAACCTCAATGCTTGGCTTTTAGTTTATTTATTCAGTCACTATGCTATTCATTAACTTTATAGTGGCATTATTCACTCTTTTTTCTCTTGGAGTTACAATTCCTCTGGTCCCATTGGTCCCTCTGGCCCCATTGGTCCCTCAAGACTCCCTGGTGTCTCCTCCTTCTATCAACTATGGACAAAAAATCACCCCAAAAGTCTTCATAGTTGCCATGTTTGAACCAGAAGAAAAAATATGGACTTCCAATATTGAATTCTTTCATAATTTCACCATCCCAGGGTTAAGTCCTATCCATCCAATGATTCATTGTACTAAAGATTATTCCTTATGTCAATTTACAACCGGAGAAGGAGAAATTAATGCTGCTAATTCAATGATGGCAGTTTTATTAAACCCTCAATTTGACTTGAGTAAAACCTATTGGTTTTTAACAGGAATTGGAGGAGGTGAACCAAGTCAAGTTACCACTGGATCAATAACTTTTGCTAAATATGCTATTCAAGTAGGACTTCAATATCAAATTGATACTAAAGAAGTTAATGAATTTCATCCAGATTGGAAAGTTGGATATTTTGGTTATGGGGCTAATGATCCTTTAGGATATCCAGATGCAGTTTATGGAACAGAAGTATTCGAATTAAATGAAAAATTAAGAGATAAAGCTATTGAGATTGCTAAATCATATGAACATAAATTTGATATTGGTACTGAACAAAATATTTATTTAAGAAGTTTATATCCTAGTCCTGGTAATCAACCCCCATCAGTTAAAGGATGTGATGTATTAACTAGTGATAATTATTGGATTGGTAATACTTTAGGAGATTATTTCATCGATTATAGTAAGATGATCACTAATGGTACTGCTAATTATTGTTCAGCTGCTCAAGAAGAAAATGCTACATTAGAATCATTAATTAGATTAGCTAAATTTAATTTGATTAGTTTTGATAGAATTCTTGTCATGAGAGGAATTTCTAATTTTGTTAGAGCTCCTCCCGGTATAAACGATTCGTTAGATTTCTTTCAAAACTATCCAAAGGGAGGAATTGATCATTCATTAAAAAATATGTTTATAGCTGGATATCCAATTATAAATGAAATCTTGGATAATTGGGATCTGATGTATGAATCTGGTCATGACCTTAGACCTGACAATTATATTGGAGATGTTTATGGAACTTTAGGAGGGAAACCAAATTTTGGTAGAGATAAATATAATGTAAGATAGATGATAATACAGAGGATTAGAATAATATACAATAATTTATTCCTATATAACTTATTCCTATATAACCTATTAACCCAGATATTAAAGTGACACTCGTCTATAGTCCACTGGACACTCGTCTATTGTACTAACACCCAATCATTAGACTTATCTATTACCAATCTCCCATTAACATAGACTTTATGACAATTTCTATCATCACCAGCAAATACCCATTTATTTAACAAATTAACAAACTTTACATTTAAGTCATAATCATCATCAGTTTTAAATTTTGGACATTGCCATTCAAATAAATCTATTGAAGAATTCATAGCATTTAAATCAATTAATTGACAATCAAATTTCTTACCCATATCAAAAGTCCCAATTAATTCTGGTAATCCAACAGCTATAGCCCCTCCTTGTGTAGACATATAAAGGGCATCATTTAATGATAATCGATCAAAATTATTCCCAGTCTTCATAGATAAATGATGACTTACTAATATAGATTGTCTAGCAATTCCTAAAATCGATGGATCAAATCCTCCCGATATATCAGTACCTAATCCAACATTAATTTTATGATTGTATAAATAATTTTTAACTGGAGCTTCTCCACTAGCAATAAACGTATTTGAAGTTGGACAATGCGATATTGAACAATTTTTTTGTTTAATTAATTTACATTCTTTATCATTTAAATGAACCGCATGAGCTAAAATGGTAGATTCTTGTAATAGATTATGATCATCATAAACGGATGCATAGTTTGAACATTCAGGAAATAATTTTTTCACAAGTTCAATTTCATTTTCATTTTCACTTATATGAGTTTGAATTGGTAAATTTTCATCTACTGATAAATTTCCTAATTTTTTTAATAAATCTCTAGTACAAACTGGAGCAAACCTTGGAGTTATAATTGGTTTAATAAGTTTTTCTTCGTTTGGATTTTTAATATCAAAATAATCAATAAGATCATGCATATCCAGTAAACAATCAGTTTCAGTTTCTTCATAATCAGGATAATCAACATTATGATTCATACAAACTTTACCAACAAAACCTCTTTGACCTAATTTTAATAATAAGTCTCCAAATAATTTAGAAGTATTTTTATCAATGGTAGTAAAGTATGAGGCACAAGTAGTTCCATTGGTCAAGGTTTTTTTAATCACTTTAGAATAAATATCAATAGCCATTTTTAAATTCTCATCATTAAAGGCATTCTCTAATGGGAACGTATAAGTTTTAAGCCAATCTAATAATTGAATATTTAACCCAATTCCAATATTAGGATATTGTGATGAATGAATATGAGTATCAATGAACCCTGGGAAGAAAAATTGATAAGGATTTTTAGAATTATCAACAAATTTAAAATTGGATTTTATGGTATTAAAATGTTGATAATTACTTTTAAAATCTTCAAGTAATATCATACTGTTGTTACTGCTGCTAGTATCATTGTTTTCTTTAATAAAATCAATAATCCCTTCTTGATTAACTCCTACCAATGTATTATATCTGATTCTTATATCTCCTAATTCTGGAGTATCGATAAAGGTTCCCAAATATAATGTATAGGGTATTGATTCAAGAGCTTTTATATCTTTAGGATCATGAGACCCATACCGATGACCATGTTGATGTTCATGTTCACCTCTATTACCATGACGATAATCATCACCGGATGGATGTTTATAATTATATTGAGTCTCGTGCATGTGTTTGTGTTCACACTTCAGGTTGATTTGATCACTGGATTCAATTGGATTGGTTTTATCGATAGGATTGGTTCTGTTAATAGGATCAGTTCTTTTAAACCAAGTAGTCATAGTATATAATTATGTCTATTACTTGTTTATATTAAGAAATAATTACAATCTCCCACAATCCTTGTGTATATATATATGTAGTTTCAAGTATTTGACTCCAAAGGTTATCTGTGTAGATTTTGCGACAATTCTTATCTTATCAATAGTGAGCAATGGAAACCGACGGATGCTCCGTTGGGTTAAGATCAATATAAACCGTTGGAAAGTAAATAGAAAATTAAACAATGGGAAGCGAATGTGATACATATATATATATATACGTATTGTAAGCGATCAATAAGGGGGGTAAGGATAGGAGGGCCGATTGTATAGTCATTCCTCCAATGATATAGCCCTAAAAGTAATGGCCAGGCTTGGTAGGTGAAACAGACTTTGAAAAGGCTTACCGGAGCACCGGTTTATTTTTTCTGTTTATTTTTTTTGCGGTAATGCCTAGGGACTCCAACGGAGACTGCTAGACTAATCGGGGTAGTGATTGCTACTGTTGCAACCATTGCTCCTCCGGTGCTCCGGTTCGTACGAAACGAGTTAATTTATATTAGGAGATTGCTACTGATTAATTAATTAGAGTCAATCCCCTCAAGACAGTTAATGATGTCACCGATGTCATTGGTGTTAACCCCATGAATTGTTCGTTAATGTAAGGTTTGGTCTAGAGACAATAGTTGTTCCGTGGGGAGGCATCGGAGCTCTTGAGGATAAAGGTTTAGAGGAGCAGATGATTGCAGCATAACTAAAACATGTGCAGATATGAGTAGAAAGAGAGTAGGATATGGAGAAGGGCTATAGGACTAGGTAGTGTGATTGTGATAGTATGTGATAGTATGTGATAGTATATGATAGTATGTGCTAATTATCTAGTAGTGAGGCCGGGCTTGACAAGCCTAAGACATTCTGTACAGCTATACCCAGAACTGAACGTGGTCGGTCGATCTCTGCCAATCCTGATCTCGCTCTACCAGGCCCTTCCCTACGTCTCGCCCTAGACCCCATCCTCGCCCTAGACCCCATCCTCGTCCTAGACCCCATCGTTCTATCGGGCCCTTCATTTCAGAGATTTCTACACTATCTATTCAAATTCAGACAAACCTTTATTAGACTAATCTCTATAGACTAATCTCTACTAGACAAACCCTATACTTATAATAAAGCAAATCCAACTAACCCAATCAAAGCACCAGCAGAAACACCATTTAAGTTACCTTTACCTTCACTTTGAGCAGATGGAGTAGCAGATGATGATGGTTCAGCAGATGATGCACTGGTTTCAACAGTAGTAGAAGCAACTGATGAAGTAGTTGGTTCAGTTGAAGCTACGACGCTTTCGGCAGCTAAAGAAGTTGAAACAACTGAGGAACTTGAGGCAGTTGAAGAAGTAGCTGGAACTGATGAAGTAGCTGGAACTGATGAAGTAGCTGGGGCTGATGAAGATGGAACAACTGATGAAGAACTTGAGCTTGAACTTGAGCTTGAACTTGAGCTTGATTCAGTGGAACTGGAACTGGAACTAGAACTTGATTCACTAGAACTAGATACTTCCTTATGATATGGTTTACAAGAACTTTCAAAAGCAGAAATGGCTGGGTCACTTTGACCATTAGGACAAATTTTTTGTAAACAATCTTCAACGTTGTCGTATTCATCAGAACAAATACAGTTCATATCATTTAATCCAGAACAATCGGATTTTTTAGTGACTTGAGCAACACATGCTAATACACAAGCTGGTGGAGTAGCTTTAACCACTGATAAATTTAATAAGAGTAATAAGGTAGCGATTTGTAATTGCATGTTTGAAATATCCAATAACGAAGGTACAACAAATGTCAAATGGGTGAAGGGTATTACTATATCAACGAATGTGTGTTATTTGTAAATCAGAATATCTCAATTATTTTGAAAATTTTTATGAGTGAGGGAGGCAATTTCTGCCAAAACAGTAAACATTACACAAAATCGGTGCGGATTTTTGCTATTTATAGTAACCATTAAGATATGATAGTCTAGATCTGATCGAGAGGTCAAGAGGTTATGGGGAGGATGGTAGGATGGTAGGATGGTAGGATGGTAGGATGGTAGGATGGTAGGATGGTAGGATGGTAGGATGGTAGGATGGTAGGATGGTAGGATGGCGTGATGAGTAGAATAAGAGAGTTGGTAGGGATTTAATGGAATTGCTCTAGGCTTTAGCTGTATTTGTTGTGGGTTGTTCATGGGTTCTTAAGGTGTGTACCATATTAGTATGTTACAAGTCCATGTGCTCTAGTACGACGTCTGGATTATTCTGGTACCAAGTTTGGGGCAGTCTCGCCTTAGCCCTCACTCTCTGCGTACCAAATACCTCTCTCCATACTCCCTCTCCATCTACTCATTCCTACTCACAATTTATATATTAATAACATATTCAGAACTAAACTCATCACATTCTAAAACCTAATCTTCGACTTAACTCCCTCTCCCATATACGTCAATCCCAAATTAAATTGATCAACTTGAGCATTAAATTTAGCAGTTACATTCACTAACAACTCTCCATTAATAGCTTTCTGTAATACTTTTGATCCCAATGAATTAATCTTAAGAGGTATTCTTGGTGACTTATTAACCCCTGGTGGTATGGTTATATACTGAGATTCAGGTACTTCAGCTATAACCTCATCTTGATAGCTAGCAATGGTTTCTGTTAAATAAATTTGTAATTCCATATTAGCTAATGGATTAAATATAACTAATTCAACTTCTGATCCCATTACATGAATTATTGATTCTAAAACAAATGGATTTTGAAATTCTTCTTCAACTCCTTTATGAAATTGTAATTGAGGAAGTTTAAAATCTTGATTGGAGGTGATCTTATTTAAAAGTTTAGGACTATTAAACATAACATTGATATATTCATCTTCATTTTGTGAGATGAATTTATTAACAAATTCTTGGGTTTTTAAATAATCTTCTTTGGGTTTATAAATAGTCACCTTGACATTATTGGTATTTATATCATTATTACCAGTAATCAATAAATCAGGGATGTTGGCTTTTCCAATTTCTGTTCCTTCGAATATAATATCAAATTCTATGGGTTGATTAACTTCTAATGATCCACCTAATGAGTTATTAATTTGTACCATAACATCTAAATCTAATTGAAAGTTATCAGCATTAGCTACCACAACATCAATAACAGTGATATTCAATTTTTCTAATACATCTTCTAATAATTTTGGATTTTGATATTCAATGGATTTCATCGAAATTGGTAATTCGTGTAATACTCCATTATAAATTGGAGTTTCTAAATTTAAATGATTAATCAACAATTTTATATCATCAATGTTAATTAATTCATTATTCATGAATTGACCTATCATATTCCCTAATTCTTGTTCATTAGTAATATCAATTTCTAATTTACTTGTCAATTGGTTATTAATGAAACTCCCAGTCATGACCCCTTTTAAATTTGATGTCTTAAAGGATTGATCAAGTTTACTTATGTTAATGGGTAAATACTTGTCACTATCAATAGTAACATCATTACTAATCAAAAGTTTGTTTGTTTCGTCTATCTGTATAGATGTGTTTCTATTGGTAATATTGAAATTATTTAAATTGAATTTCAACCCATTGGCATTATTATTGTTGTTATGATGATCATCATTGTGGGATGTCTTATTTTGGTTCTTATGCCCAAATAACTGAGGTACTTTAATAATGGTATTATTTAATATATGATTCAACCATTTAGGGAGATTAGAATCAATGGTGGTCGTTTTTATAAACAAATCCACGGGTTCCTGATTTGAAAAATTTTGAAATAAGGTGTTTATAGAATCACATTCAATCAATTGGTCTCCAATCTTAGAGATATACCCATCGATTGAAAGATGATTTTGAATGGAGATGTCACTCAGTTGTTTCTCTAATTCGGGGTTTGATTCAGGGTTTGATTTGGAACTGGAACTAGAATCCTCAGAAATTCCCTTTCCTCTGCTCATTAATAATTCACCAATTTGATTCAATTGACCTTTGCAATCTTTCAAGTAAATATTAAACCACCTATCATTAAGCATCCAATTATTCAAATAAGTCAAATTATATTTAAGTAAAGATTTGAATTCGAATTTATTGTTGGTCTGTTCAACTTTGTCATCACGTTCAAACCCAAAAGAATAATCTAATAATTCAACATTAGACAGTAAATCACTTAAGTTATTATTAAAAATCAAATCTTGATTTATAGAAATCTTTTGGTTCTTTAGAGTAAGAAATTTTGACAGGATATCAGTTTTAAACTTACTCTTTAAATTGATATACATTTCATCGTCATTCTGTAATAATTCATTCAATAAATCAATCAAATTATCATCCAATACTTCAATGGTCGAATTGAAATTAATTCGAGTGGTTTGATGATTTAATAATTTGATTTCAAATGATGGTGGGGTATTAACATTGAAGGATTCTAAATCATTTACTTTAACGTTGATTGGTAAATGAGGAGTTAATATTACACTACTAAGCATCATACCTCCTAATTTATACAAATGTTGGTAAAACCCATTAGAAATATCATCATAATTAATGGAAAATGAACTATCGATATTGATTTCCAATCCTTCATTTGTCAAAGCTAATAAATTGATTGCATTTAATTGAGGTCTAACTGACTCCTTAATAACTTCACCCAGGTCTTTATAAACAAAGTAAATGATAGCTACTAATATAACCAATACAACTATTACCCCCATAGTAAGTTTAGGGCTACTCAAATAACTGGATGTTTGTACAACCTCACTAGGAGGTCTATTAAGAAGCGGTTGACGTTCATCTGCTACAGGAATGGCATTACTTGCTCCAGTACCATTGACATCAGCATTTGCAGGGGTTTCTTCACGGTCTCCAACACTATAGTTTTCCTTTAAATTATTATTTGATGAAGGATGCAGACCTACAGGAACTGGAGCTTCAATCTCATTGGATGAAGACTTTATAGGTTCAGATTCTTCCAATTGACCAGGTTGTACAGTCTTTGGTGATACAGTGTCATCTCTTGTGGGCAAATTAGTAGTTGAAGCCACAGAATCAATTGGTTGTGAGGCTGGTACATCTGGTTTTGAGGCTTGTACATCTGGTTTAGAAGCTTTTGTTTCAGACCCAATTTTCTTTTTCCCATCTTTATTCTTAGTACTACTACCATTCAGAGTCTTAGGGGGTTCCTTGGTAGTATTAATCTGCTTGGATGTACTTTGTTTCCCCTTTGTTTTGGAACTAGTGGTACCAGAATTCTTACCATTCTTCAGGTCATCAGCATTAACAGGATCTTTCAGGTTATCAGAAAGTTTCAGCTTACTACCTTTACTACCTTTACTACCCTTACTCTTTACAGATCCAGTCAGGTTAATAGAATCCTTGGACCCAAGTGCCAGCTTATTTTCATACCTTAATCCACTCAATCTTTTCTTTTCTTTATCTTTATCCTTATCCTTATCAGTTTTCCTTCTTAAAGACCGAGATAAACTACTATTTCTGGATAAATTAGACCCCACAGACTCCTCATCACTATCTTTAGGGGTTTTACGACCCGATAACCTATCTTTGGCTCTGTCAAATATAGACCCCATTGAGAATATCTATAGTAAATGATTAATTGTATAGAATCCCTAAATTCCTATAAAAATCATCGCGCTAGACGAGATTTTTGAAAGACGAGATTTTGAGAGATGACAACATGAAATTTATGTAAAAGGAAATAATGAGAAATACATTTTAACACTAATATATAATATAACCAAATATCACTAAGCACTTGGGTTGAACTGAGTATAAACAAATGAACAATAAAAATACATATAAACTAACAATACAAACAAATTAAACATTATTAAGATCTAGAATAAGAAGCATCAACATTTGGGTCTATAGTAGGATCTACCTGAGGATGATTAAGAGCAGCAGCAGCAGCAGCAGCAGCCGGATTACTTGTGATGGCAGCTAATACATCAGGATCATGTAAATCTTGATGATGACTAGTCAGTTGATGTGATTGTTGGTGTGGTTGAGGTTGTTGATGATGATGTGATTGTTGATGAGATTGATGGGGTTGATGTTGTTGGTGTGGTTGAGGTTGTTGAGATTGTTGATGATGAGGTTGATGCTGATGTAATTGATTATAATGAGTAGGATTGATCACTCCTGTTGATACTGCAGATCCAACCCCATGATGATTCTCATTAGAAATAGATGAAGTAGAAGGGGAATCAACCGGAGATTCACTAGGTCTTGTAATTGGTTTTTCAACCAATACTCTAGCACTCTTTGATTTTTTCCGTTTAGCTACATCAGCTAAATCTGGTGCATGATTATGATTAGGATTTATCATTCTTAAAATCCATAAATCAGTTTGAGGATCAAATTTGCTATCATTAGGATCATTAGGATCTCCAACATCTGGTCTATCTTGTTGGTCATAATCTAATTTTGTATCTAATCCATTTTCATTTTTCTTTAATTTCTTCTTTTCTTTATCTGCTGGATACAAATTAGCTACTAATCTATAAGCACATTTATTTCTCTTGGTATAAGCAACTCTTTGTCTTTTACTAGAATCTTTAACAGTAGTTCTAAAAGATCCGGCTCTTTCACATTGTAAATAGATAGCTTTTGGCTTAGAAGAATTGATTACAATTCTACATTGTTCTTCAGCATTCAAAGTATTTTTAACAAAATCAATTAGATCTTGTCTATTAGAAAAGGTTTTGATGATTTCATTTTCTAAATATTTAGAATGTAAATGATTAGATTCATTGAAAGAAACTGATCTACTGGTTCCAGGAGGTCCAGAAGAAGAAGAAATCCCGGATACAGGCATGCCACTAGCAGGAATAGTCATAGCACCGGTTCCCGGACCTAAATTCATTCCATTAGATAATCCAACTTGATGTTGAGAAGAAACAGGAAGGGTTTGGTAATGTTGAGGCAAGTGTTGTTGCTGTTGTTGTTGTTGATGTTGCTGCTGTTGTTGGATATTACGATGGTGTTGAATTTGAGGTTGGGATTGTGCTTGTTGTTGTTGTTGAGGAAGGTATTGATGTTGTAATTGTTGTTGATGAGGAGATTGTTGTAAAGATTGTAAGGATTGTTGATGCAGCAACTGAGGGTGTTGTTGTTGTTGTTGTTGTAACTGTTGTTGTTGAAGTTGTTGTTGTTGTTGCTGTTGAAGTTGTTGTTGTAATTGATGTTGTTGTAACTGTTGACTAATAGGAATTTGATGTTGATGTTGAGCATGAGGTGATTGTTGTTGTAATCCTTGGGATAATTGTGAATTGTTTGCTGCTGCTGCCGCTGCTGCTGCTGCTTGTAATTGTTGGATTTGTTGTGCATGAGCTTGGGCTTGGGCTTGGGCTTGTGCTTGTTGTTGTTGTAATTGTTGGATAGCTCTAAAATGATCATCACTAGTTCCAAGTGGTTGTGGTTGACCTTGTTGTTGTTGTTGTTGTTGTTGCTGTTGAGGTTGTTGTTGTGGAACCTGTTGTTGAGTAACTTGTGGTTGTTGATAAAAATCTTGGGCTGATAAAGAATTTGAAAGGGAATTTAAAGGACCATTTTGAGGTAATTGATTAATGAATTGAGAATATTGATTTGATTGTAATGGAGGCTGGTTCAATTGAGACATGGATTGATTAGATAATTGTTGAACTTGTTGGAAAGTAGCATTAACAGGATTGGTATTAATTGGGGTATTAATAGTACCAGTAGTATTAGCATTAGATGACCCACTCATAGAAGCAGAATTGATTGAAGATTGGGCACCAGTTTTGTCCATAGACATTCCAAGTTAACTGGAATGGGATGGGATGGGAATAAGGTTAAAATGGTTGCAAATACAGTTACAAATGTATTAGATTTGTATAGTTAATATCCGGGTTTGCAACTGATATCTTGTATATAGTTCAATAGATGGTTGTTTTTTTGTTTATTATAAATTCCTGTATTAAAATCGAGAATTATTGGACGATGAAAAAAAACAACTTTATGAGATTGGTGTGTGCACGCTGTTTTTTGTTTCAACCAATACGAAGAAGGAAACGGCAAAGTTAGACGGAAGAATGGTGGAAGGTGAACCGATACGAAGGAGGGTACGGAGGGACCTGACTTTTACGGTAAATGAATGGATATTTTAAACATAACGGAGACTATTGCTTAATAGCTATGACATCTTGATCCTGTTGGGGATCATGTCAGTATATCAATAATCTTCACCCTGTAAAGGTTATTCTATTGTCATTATACTGTATAGTTAGTATGCGTTACGATACCTTGGGCACTATACATTATTACTGTATTTAATCCTTAATAAGCCTACACACTGCGTTGCCACACATCCTTTCACCCATATTCTTGATGACTTGCACAGTTACTTGCGCACACACCCCTACATATCTCCCTACACACACCGTCATACACCGTCATACACCTTCATACACCTTCATACACATTTACACAATACAGGGGACTAAGAGAATATGACATCAGTACACTGCGAGGAGGGTGATATTCAGGTATGATTGGGGAGTAACTGAATGGTGGGTGCAGCAGAATGAATTGAGATAGATAGTCCTGTTGTCTGTGGTGTTGTCTCTAATTCTAGTCTCTTCATGTTATCTCTGATTGTGCTGTCTCTATCTGTTGTCTTTGAGTCTGCTGTCTCTATCTGTTGTCTCTGATTCTGGTTTCTTAATGTTATCTCTGATTCTGCTGCCCCTCGTGCTACTCCGCCCTGCTCACCTCCTCCCTCGTCCTACTGGCCCCCCCCCTATTCCTTCCTCATCTCACACTATTCCTTCATCTCCTTCCTCTTCTCCTGCTTGTCTCCCACCACCTCCCTCGCTATTTCCCGCTCGCTCTCTCTCTTTCTCTCTCTCTCTTTCTCTCTCTCTCTTTCTCTCTCTCTCTCATTCTCTCTCTTTCTCATTCTCTCTCTCTCTCTCCATCTACTACTCCTACCCTTTAATCATCCTAATGCTGCTACCCAATCCCTCCCTGTCTTCTATGCTAATTCAATCCCAATCTTCTCAATCAGATAAAGAACTTCATTGGTATATCAATTCAATCATTCTCCCCGAACTCCCACAATTAATTGAGACCCTTGAAATTTGTCATAATCTTCTTCTTTATAATACTCCACAATATTCTCCATCACAAAATCTTCAAAAAGGCCCCCCTATAACATTACCATTATCTTCCAATAAACTGGAAATCTTAAAAGGAATATTGATAAGAGACGGGCCTTACATAACCAAGTTATCTATCACCTTAAATCAATCAAATTTTAATAAAATCTTTCATAAATTAACGTTAGCATCACCAATTTTATTATCACAAATCATTACTACAAAATCCGCCATAAATCAATCTATTCAAACCTTGAAAGATTTTATAGCTATTAATAATCCCCATAATGATAGTCAATGTAATCATACTCAATTAATTGAATTATTTAATAAACTTATTTCCAATATTAAACTTGCTAAACAATCTTTACAATTACCTATGGATCCTAATTTAGTATTTCCTAATAACATCACTCCAAGTGATAAATTTATTCCTAATCTACCTGAAAATATTACCATTGATCTATATTTAAATCAAGCGGAAATTTGTATTGATTTGAAAAAACTCCATATAATCAATGAAGAACCTTGGAATAAAATCGATTCAAACGGGAAGTCTTATGTTGATAATATAAGAGAAGAGATGAAATTACCAATTTCTTCCCCTTCTACCATTTCTACTCCTAATACTGTATCTAGTCCATCTCATTCTCCTCTTAAATTAAGTGAGGTGGATTCAAAGTTAAATTCTTTAAATCAACATAAATTCTTGAATAATTTGTTTTCAACATTAACTTTGAAACCAAAGTTTGATCCTATAGATTATATCACTAAATGTGTTACTTTTAATGATATGGTGGTTATGATTAATACTAAGATTGATGTAACATCTCCTGATCCCGTATTGACCAGTGTGTTTACCAAATTGGATTCTTTGGAATATTTAACATGTCTGTTCTTATCAAATTTGGATCATGTTCTTCCTTGAATGATTTATGTAAATGTATAAATAGTTATGATATAAGTTAGGGGTATTGTAACGTTTGTAAGTTTGTAAGAATTGAACTTTAGTTTTCGCAGCATTTGAAGTTTTTTCAAACATTTTCAGAAATCAGGGTTTTTAAATATATGGTTAATCAAAACCTACAATAATCTTGAAAACCGTATCATTTTTGATACCATACGATTACTGAAACTCTACCGAATACAACACTGCAATTTTCTTGATTTTTCACCAACTCACTGACCAATAAATCAGAGTCTTATTAGTTAACATATTTCTACTGTTAACATCTCTGGGGATTTCTCTTTTCACTCATTTCAGCCATTCACACGACCGGATCTTTTTTTTGCAGCCTTAACTATTACGGTTTCGCACTTTTTCAAATCGTGTGCTTGTGCTTGTGCTTGTGCTTGTGCTTCTTAAGTTAAACCCACTGATTTTGGAATCCTGGACTTGTATTATTACCAGGATATTCTAGCCTTATATAAATATCTGATCACCACGTCTGATCATTTGTACTTGTTATTTGTTTTCCTCAGTTAACAATTTGCTAATTTACAAAGTGAGTTCAATTATAACCTTGTTATTGCGATTTGATATTTCAAATTGCCACAGTTACATTTGTCATAACTTACACGATTTTTATATCATCAACCCCCCAATTAGTAGCTCGAAACCTTATTAGAAAACAACCACTTCGAGTTATGTCGTCCTTTCAAGTGTTATCAGAAAATATCCAGAAACCATTATTAGATGATAGACAATATAAATTCATTGAGTTACAAAATGGGTTAAAAGCCCTTTTAATTCATGATCCAACCACTGATAAATCAGCTGCTGCTTTAGATGTTCATGTTGGTTCCTATAAAGATGCTACCTATAAAACCCCAGGATTAGCTCATTTTTGTGAACATTTATTATTCATGGGTACCAAGAAATACCCTAGTGAAAATGAATATGCTTCATATTTATCTAAACATGGTGGTCATTCTAATGCTTTTACATCATTTGAACATACAAATTATTATTTTGAATTAAATTCAAATTATTTAGAAGGGGCTTTGGATAGATTTGCTCAATTTTTCATTGATCCATTATTTGATGAATCTTGTAAGGATCGAGAAATTAATGCTGTGGATAGTGAAAATAAAAAGAATTTACAAAATGATTTATGGAGACATTATCAATTAGAAAAACTGACTGCTAATGTAAATCATCCTTATAACCATTTCTCTACTGGGAATTATTCTACTTTACATGATGAACCAGTATCTAAAGGAATCAATGTAAGAGATGTTTTATTAGAATTTTATAATTCTAATTATTCGGCTAATTTGATGAATTTAGTCATTATTGGGAAAGAAGATTTATCCCAGTTAACTGATTGGACATTAGAAAAATTTTCTGCCATTGAAAATAAACAATTATCGCCTCCTAATTATAATAATCAACTTATTTATGATAAATCTAATTTGTCAACTATTTTAAAAGGTAGTTCAATTATGGATTCTAATAAAGTAGAATTGACATTTTTAATCCCTAATGATCAAGATAATAATTGGAATCATTTACCATCCAGTTATTTTAGTCATTTGATTGGTCATGAAAGTAAAGGATCTATTTATTATCATTTAAATGAATTAGGATTAATTAATTCTTTAAGTTGTGGCAGTACTAAAGTTTGTAATGATTCATCAGTATTTATTATTGAATGTGAAGTAACTCCTAAAGGTTTAACTCATTATGAAGATATTTTAGTTAATATTTTCCAATATTTAAAATTATTAAATTCTTCAGAACCTCAAGAATGGTTATTTAATGAAATTAAACAAATGAATGAAATTAATTTTAAATTTAGACAAAAACAAAATGTAGCTTCTACTGTTAGTAAAATTAGTAATTCCTTATATAAATTTGGATCAATTATCCCTTCTGATTATGTATTTAGTCATCAAACAAAAATTGAATTTAATCCTGATATTATAAAAGAATATCAAAGTTATTTAACTCCAGAAAATTTAAGAATTCAATTAACTTCACAAACATTTGAAAATTTACCAAAAATTGAAAAATGGTATGGAACTAGTTATGATTATAATTCAATAAATCAACATTTACTTGATAAATTAAATACTTGTGAATTTAATGAAGCTTATAGTTTCCCAATTAAAAATCAATTTGTCCCAGAAAATTTTGAAATTTATGGACAAAAAAATTTGGAATCACCTTTAAAACATCCTTATTTATTTAAAGATAATAATAAATTTCAAATTTGGTTTAAACAAGATGATCAATTTGAAGTTCCTAAATTATCTATTAATTTATTTTTACATTTACCCAGTTCAAATGTTGATATTAAATCATTAATTTTGACTCAACTTTATGGGGAATTATTTGATGATGAATTAAATGATTTAAGTTATTATGCGTCATTAGTGGGATTATCATTTGATATTAGTCAATGGAGAAATGGTTTACATATTAAAGTATCTGGTTATAATGATAAGATTTCAGTATTATTGAAAGAAATTTTGATGAAACTTACCAACTTTGTTCCTAACAAAAATAAATTTGATTTAATCAAATATAAATTGGTACAAGATTTTAAAAATTTTGGTTATGAAGTTCCTTATTTACAAGTGAATTCTAATTTTTTGACTTTATTAAATGAAAAAACTTATTTAACTAGAGACAAATTACCACTATTACAAAATATTGAATTTGAGGATATGATTGAATTTATTAAGAATCAATTATGGTCAAATATTTTTATAGAATCATTGATAATTGGAAATCTTAACGTTAATCATTTAAAGAAAATTACCGATTTATTAGAAAAGAATTTTGAAACCATTCCTAAAATTGACAACAATATTGAAAATATTAATAAAGTTATTAGATTACAATCTTTTATTAATGATTCAAATAATAAAGATATCACGGTTAACCTTGATTTAGAAGATAAACAGAATGTTAATTCCGCCATTGAATATTTTATTCAAATTGGTGATATAGTTGATTATAAAATCAGAAGTTTAACAGAATTAATTGTTACTATTTTACATGAACCATGTTTTAATCAATTAAGAACTAAAGAACAATTAGGATATGTGGTATTTTCAAGTTTAAGAATGAGTAGAAATTATTTGGGATATAGAATCTTGGTACAATCAGAAAAATCTAATAATTATTTAAGAAGTAGAATTGAAACCTTTTTAATTAATCAACAACAATATTTGAATGAAATGAGTGAAGAAACTTTTGAAAATTTCAAAAATTCATTGATTGATAAAAAACTTATTAAACTTAAAAATTTAGGAGAAGAATCAAATAAATTTTGGAATGCCATTACTGATAGTTATTACGATTTTAGAGTTAATGATAAATTAATTGAACAAATTAAAACCATTTCAAAACATGAATGTCAAGAGTTTTTTGGAAATTTTATCAATCCTAATACTGCTAGCCAATCAAAGAAAATTGTATTAAATTTAAATTCTCAAATGGCCAAAGTCAATTGTTTAAAAAAAGTGATTAATGATAATGATGCAAAGATTGTATCATTGATTGAAGAGTATCAAGATGATATAGAACAATTGGCAGAAAAAGTTACCAAGGCCAAATCAGAATCTTCTGAGTATACAGGTAAATTATTAGATGATATTAGACAAAACTTGAACACTTATTTCCCAATGATTTCAAGTACGGTAATGACATTTGATGAGTTAAAGAAATTTCCTAAAGCAGGAATTCCTGAACCCGTTGAATCATTATCCAACTTTCATTATACTGAATCTCATTTATAAACATAGATAAAAATGATAATAATTTAGAACAACGAAACTAGACATATAGATAAATATACTTAAAAGTCTTAATACCCTCTTTATCTAAGGTGACCTCTTTATCTAAGGTGACGTGAGATGTTGCGCGCAACCAATTAGTCTCTAAATCTCAACTACAAAATCTCACACATTCTTTAACACTCCACAGATCCTAATTCAATCAATACTGTGCCAATCACCATGACTATGGATCTTTACAAGGTCAATGACATTTATTTCACCAAGCTATTCAATGAGGATTGGAATAATGATGAAATCAAAGGTAAAGTACTTCTTATGGATAAACACACCATGGGAATCATATCAATGTGTTATAGTCAATCACAACTATTACAACAAGATGTGGTATTAATAGAATTGATTGATAATTATCGTCAGCTAGATCAAATGAAACACTTAAATTGTATTATATATATAAAGCCTGTACCCGAATCCATTGATAGTTTATTACAAGAATTAAGTCATCCACATTTCCATAAGTATAAATTATATTTTAATAATATAATCAATAAATCACAATTAGAGAAGATTGCTGAATTTGATAAATTTGAAGCCATTAGTAATATATTAGAGTTGTTTCAAGATTATTCGGTGGTTAACCAAAATCTTTTTAAGGTTAACCCTGTTTCTATTATTGATGAAAGTAATAAGATTATAAGTTTATTATTATCAGTTAAGAAATATCCTATAATTAAATATGAATCTAATTCTATTAATCTTAAGAAATTATCGAGTGAAATTTTATATCAAATCAATTCTAATTTAAACAATAATTTATTTGAAAATTTGAATTATGATACTCCGCCAATTTTATTATTATTTGATAGATATAATGATCCCATAACTCCATTATTAAATCCATGGACTTATCAATCAATGATTCATGAATTAATAGGAATTGATAAAAATATTGTTACCGTAGGCAATGAAAAGATTCTATTAAATCAATCACAAGATGAATTCTTACATCAAACTATTTATAGTAATTATGGAGATTTAACGGAAATTTTCCAACAAAAAGTTGAAATTTTTAAAAAAGAATCAAATGCTAATGTTAAAACTTCTGATTTATTAGAATTGAAAAAAATTTTAACTAGATTACCAGATTTTAAGAAAAAACTGTCAACCATTATAAAGCATTTAAATCTAATTACTGAATTAGATAATCAAATTTCTAAACAAAACCTTTGGGAAATTAGTGAATTACAACAAACCATTATTTGTAATTTAGATAAAAAATCAACAATTGATGAACGGTTAACCATTATTATTGGGAATCAAAATGTTTCTTTGAAACATAAAATCATTTTAATTTTATTATACTCTATAAAATTTAATGATGGTCATAATATCAATCAATTTATTAGTCGTTTACCAGAACCTTCAATTGTTCAATTGAAATTATTGAATAATTTTAATAAAATGTTTAAAGATATTAATTTAAATCAACAACAAGAACCTGAAAATAATTTTAAAAAATTCTTCAAGAACTTTAGTAATTCTGATCAAGTTGATAATGTTTATTTACAATATCAACCCCCATTAAAAGATTTCTTAGAAAAGTTTATTAATGGTATTCCAAGTAATAGTTATAATAATGGGATCAATAGTTTAATTCCTGATACTTTAAAAGAATCAAATGTGGTTCAAGATGTTATAATATATTTTAAAAATGGGGTTACTTATGAAGAATCAAGAATTGTTAATGACATTAACAAATCGAATAATAAAGTGAATTTAATTATTGGAAGTGACAAGATATTGAATAGTGATGAATGGTTGAATGAATTATATGATCATATTAATTGATTGGGTAGGTAATAAATATATAGCTATATGTATAACTATTATAACTATTATAACTATATATATATATGTATATGTACAAGGGTCAGAATGTTCTCTAAGGAGCGTATTTCCCAAACTTAGTCTCCCATTCTAAAATCTTCCCTGTTAATGATTGCATCGAACCTAAATTTTCATTAAATGTATTAATAAGATCATCATTATCAGTCATAGACAATTTCTTAGTTCTTTCATCTTCAAGTTCTAATTGTGATCGATTTAACCATTCTAAAATTGCACTGATTCTTTTCCGTAGTTCATAAATACTAGATTTATCGTTAACAAACCGAGGTTTAGAAGCTTGATTAATCAATTCTTCTTTAGATATTTGTGGACTATTATCATTATTGTTAGCCTTTGATTTCTTAGGTTTGGTTTTATTAATTTCTCTTTTTCTAGCTCTTTTCAATGACTTTCGTTTGACATCTTTTTTTAATTCAGTTTCATCTTCATCTTCAGCTTCTCCTTCAGCTTCATCTTCTTCATCACCAACTTCAGCTTCATCATTTAAATCTTTAGCTCCGGGAGTAGAATTATTCCCATTAGATCCGATGGGGTTAGTTCCATTTTTAACTCCACTAGTTTGGTTAGAGGAGTTATTGCTACCAGTATCATTTTGATCAGACCCTCCTTTGTTGTTATGTTGATTGTCAGCTTCATTATCATCATTATTATTATTATCATCATCATCATTGGGACCGGCATCATCATCATCATCATCATTATCACCATCATGATGGTTATTATTTTCATCACCATCTTGATTTTTACCTTGTTCATTATGCTTATTTGCTTCATCTCTTTTCCTTCTAGATTCAACTGACATGCCACTTTCTTTAGCACTCTCTCTTAAAGCTTTTTGTAATTGTTCATCATAATCATAATTACGACGATCTTTTCTAGTCAATTTCCGTTTATTGGTATATTTTTCATTTTCAATCATTAGTTTCTTTCTCTTATCATTGACAGGTCGATATAAAGTTCTTACAGAATCATTAGGTTCAGGAATAATTATATGTAAATCCGGTTTACATTGTTCACACCAATACTTATCAGGAACATCTTCATCTATAAATAAACCCACACAATACCCATGTTGCCACACGGAGCATTTATCACATTGGATAAATAAGCCTTGATCGAGTTTTATCAGGTATTCATTAAGTAATAAATTAGCTAATACTTGATTAATTCCTTCAGGATTTAAATCATCATTACCACAAACACATCTGGTGATTTCTTGTTCTTCGTCATCTTGGTCATCATCTTCAGGTTCTTCTATATCATCAGGATGTGATTCGAGTTTTTCTGTATAATTTCTTCTACTAGATCTTCGGGACATGGGTAATAATTGATAATTACAGGAGATTCTAACTGTTGATAGAGGGATGGGGGAAACATAGTTTTTGTGAGGGTTTTGAAGTTTTTAACGAGCATCACGTGATTAGAGGTAGTGATAATCTTGGGACGGATGTTATAGGGCCATGAGAAGACAGGAGCAGAGGAACAGGAACAGAGGAACAGGAGCACAGAAAACAAGGACTATTCATACAGAACCAGAAATCCACACAGAACCAGAAATAGTGAAAGGATGTTATCCCTGTACACAATTTATAACCCACGGATACTTCAACCCAACCATTCTCTCTCATCCTCCCAAGCCAACAACCCCTGCTGGCATATGCAAGATTTACCAGAGACGAGCGCAGAAAAGCAGCATTTACTCAAATAGGCAATTTGTGTGGGAGAGAACAAGAGACAATGCTACAACCAGGTACAAATTTACCGTATATTCATATCAGCAACAAACACATACTATAACTATTCAATAAACTCAACATGATATCTTTAATGACCCATTTCTATCATAGAAACCAGCATATCTAATATAAGGATCTAATTTAATATAATTATAAACTAATTCAGTATCAAGATCAATCTTATCTTGTAAATATTTATCACTAATTTCAGGAGAGGTTGACTCAATCCATTTCTTGGTAGTAGTAAACATTTTTAAGAAAATTTCATCCCGTTCTTTTTTCAATTTAATAAAGTTACCATCTCTTTGTTTCATATAAGTAGCATCAGCTTCAGTTGGAATTGGATATTCTCCAGAATAAGTATCATCACCACCCATATAATCTGGAATCCATTTTTTATCAATAAATTTACTAATTTCTTTGAAATCTTTAGCAAAATGAATTTTAGATGCCACCACTGGATCTAACCAATTTTTAATAACATTCCAAACGGTTGAAAAAATCCATGGAGCATTAAAAATTAACACTTTACCTAAACATTCAGGATAATGAGCTTCAAAGACTTCTGCTAAAAATTTAATAGCATTATAATCAGCATTTTTTAAGGAAAATCCCGTTAAATCAAATACAATAGAACAAGTATCAACTGAATCAGTTACATCTCTTAAAAATAACCTACAACTTTCAATGGTACAAACGGCAAATCTTTGGGTTTCAGCTAATGGAGAATCAGAAATTAAATGTTTTTTGGCTTTAAAGAAAAAGATTGGATTTCTTTCTCTATCATATCCTCTAACATAAGATTTTTGAGCAGTATAATTTTTAATAAATCCTTTATTGGTTCCATTTAAATAACTTGGGGCATCACCTTCATTTTCCCAAGCATCTGGGGTAAAAGTTGATAATCTCCAATCTAATGATTTCCCAAGCATAAGAAGTACATCATGAGTTTTGAATTTTCTAGCTCTAACAAATCTTAATAAATAATTATCAAACATATCATTTCTACCTGCTTGTATCATAGCTCTATGTATCTTCTTATGATCATATTTATTAATTTCTGATATTGATGAATGTCCAGCTTTAACTTTAAATTCTTGAACAGAATATGATGGTCCTCCTTTGTTAGATTTATTAGATTTATTTTTGATAGGTTTAGATACAAATGCTTTCATATCAGGTACATCAATTGATGTAGAAGCAGTCATAAATGAACTAATAGATTCAGCATCACTTTCATAATCATCATCATCATAATCTTCATTATCACTCATATAATCATCTCCATTTTCAAAATTGGCTTTATAATAATTGTTAAACACATGAGCAATCTTAGGATCAATATCAATTCCTTTATATTTTTCAAATGATGATTGAGTTTGCATTTGTTTCAATCTTTGAGATGAATCTGGAGCATGTAATTCAGTATCACCTCCATTCCCATTATCATTTTTTTCACTACCTTTTCTTAAAAATCCTCCGGCCTTCTTCTTTTTATTTAATGTACTATAACTTGAAGCACTAGTTTTATGGGAAATATGAGACGAGGTAGTAGAATCTCTAGTACCGGTTTTAACTAATCCATAATTTAATGACCCAAATCCAGCTTCTGTCAAATCAGTGGTTCTAGTGGAACTAATAAAACATTCTTTATATTTCAAATCTTCTTCGGAAATGTCAAGTTCGTAACCAAAATATTTGAACATATAAGCATAAGTCTGTTTTAATACAATTTCTTGGTCAGCATTTATGGACTGAATTCTTCCTGGTCTAAAGTCAACCATATTGTTAGTTCTAATGTAATATTAAAGAAGAATTACAGCAACAGAAACAGCAACAGAAGTAGCAACAAAAACAGCAGCAAAAACAACAATAATAACAACAAGAAAAAAGGTCTTTGACAAATAATTGACTTTAAACGAGGTTAATGAAATTTGGTCCGTTTTTATATACTATTCCATTTCACACATGAATTTTTCAATGGGTGGAGTCGACACCCGTGCGCACACGACCAATCCCCGGATACTTGTGATTTTTATACTGTGATATTTTTCTGATGATATTTAGATTCTCATATTATCTACAGGTTAGATTATCAAGAGGTTATCTAGAGGTTATCTTCAGGTTCCGTTAATGGTTACTGATGACTATTATATGATTACATAATTATACTCTAATTACATTATACCACTGGTATACTACCACTATACACCCTCCATCTCTGTCTAACCAACTCTTCTTCTTCTAATTTGTGCAATCTTCCGATTTGGTCTGTTCACATTTGGGTTAACCATTGGGTTCATCGCACCAGGAGTTATACCCCCAGGCGCTCCACCCATACCAGGCGCTCCACCCATACCAGGCGCTCCACCCATACCAGGCATTCCACCACCCATAGTTGGTGTACCCATTGATGGTGCACCCATACCCATTGATGGCATTCCTGGCATCCCTGACATTCCTGGCATTCCAGACATTCCAGGCATTCCTCCCATATTACCATTATTTGGTTGCCCAAAATCTGGGGTATTACTTCGACTGAAATTAAATGAATTAGGTGTTGCTTCTTTATTAAATCCAAATTGTTGATTCATTGGCATATTTGGTTTAATTGGCGTAATCCCATTAGCAAATTGAAATCCATTATTTCCGGTGGTTGGTGGAGCACTAACATTCCCTAATGGGTTGGGGTTATTATTAGTCATTTGTGGTGTTCCTTGTCTTGAAAATGGTGAATCAGTTTGTAATTTAGGCTTCTCTACAGCACCAAATTGAAATGACAGAGTGGTTGGTGGTGGAACTGATGCTGATGGATTAGGGACAGAAGTATTAATATTATTATTCTTTGGGGTGAAATTAAAGGATGGTTTTTGAACATTTCCAAAATCAAATTTAGGCTTTTCGACAGTTCCAAAATCAAATGGTGACTTTCTTTCAGTTGTAGAATTTGTGGTTCCTGCAAGGGTGGTTCCTGGAACTGGTTTCAGATCCGAGCTAGTTCCAAGGACGGGTTTTTGGGTATCACCAAAATTGAATGTTGGTTTAGGGGTTGCAGTATTACCTGACCCTGGCGGGTCTGAACTTCCAAATGTAAACTTGGGGGCTTCTTGCTTCTTTTCACTACCAGTGAAAGCTATACTTGAAGTTCCTGGGGTTGATTCTTTGTTGGTGTTTGATCCAAATGAAAATTTTGGTGGCTCTTGTTCTTTCTTCTCATCAGGCTTACTACCAAAGCTAAAGGATGGGGTGGTTTCCTTCTTGTCTGTAGTACCAAAAGAGAACTTAGGAGGTTCGTCTTTCTTTTCTGTTGATGCACCAAAAGAGAATTTTGGAGGTTCGTCTTTCTTCTCTGTTGATGCACCAAAAGAGAATTTTGGAGCTTCAGGCTTCTTTTCAGTATTAGAACCCCCAAACCCGAATGATGGTGTGGTTTCTTTCTCATTGCCGGAGGAGCCAAACGAGAACTTTGGAGCCTCAGGTTTCTTCTCTGAAGAAGATCCAAAAGAAAACTTTGGAGCTTCAGGCTTCTTTTCAGATGACCCAAATGAGAATTTGGGAGCATCTTCTTTCTTATCTGCTGATGTTCCAAGTTTAGGTGTTTCAGAGCTTTTACCAAAATCAAATGTCAGTTTAGTGGTGGATGGTTGTGGTAATTTCCTTTTTCTTTGAGGCTCATCATCATCCTTCTCATCATCATGTCCATTATTCTTCTTAGAGTCACTGTCATTTTGACTAGTGCCGAAAGTAAATGCAGGCTTTTTAGTTATAGGCTCGGATGAAGCTGTTGCTTGTGAAGAAGAACCAAACAGAAACCCACCAGAGCTCCCCTTAACACCAGACCCTACATTAGTTTCTTCCTTCCCACTACTTCCAAACAGAAATACTGGGGTTTTACCAGCTTTTGAAGGTTCTGAACTTGATCCAAAGTTTATACCCGTCTTAGGTTTTTCGGAATCATTATCATTGTTCGATTTGACATCAAACATTGATTTTTTCACTGGTTCACCGGAAGATTTGGATTTTTCAACCAAATCATCACCTTCTTTTCTTTTATTCCGCAATTCATCAATCTCTTCTTTATTAATGGAAAATTGAAACCCACTACTAGGTTCAACAGATGATTTATTACTTGGGATATTATCTTTAATTTTTATAAAGTCAGATATTTTTTCAGTTTTAGAAACATAATCAGAATCCAATTTGATATTAGAATTATCTGTGAAATGCTTGATTTGAGTCTTACTAGAATCTTCTTTGAATTTAGGTTTACTCATTGATCCTAAATAACCATTCAATTTTTGAGATTTGTCAGATTGTAATTTTTCAGCTTCAAGGTCATAAAAAAATTCACCAGAAAATGATACTCCAGAATCAGCAGACTTTTTATTATGGTTATTAGAACTTCTCCTTATATAATTGTTAAAATGCAATTTATTTCTTAAATAACGAATATCATGGGTTTGTGTTGAGGTTTCAACTTTATTACTATTATTAGATTGAATAAATTCAGTTTCATGAGGATCCACCATATACTTTAATCTCGATTGTAATGCTTGAGAAGCTTCTATGGATCTTTTCAATTGTAATAATTGATATCTTTCTCTTGGAGATAGATTTATAAATGGAGGTCTAACCAAGTTCCCATTATCATCTTTATATAGTGGAGCAAATTCATGTTCTATAACAATTGGATATCCATTCTCATCATATTCTTCACTGGAACTATACTCTTGTTCATCTTCTTCATTATCAGCATTATTATTTTCACCTGACACTTTTTGAAGTGCCAACTGATTTAATTGACTAGTTCTAACAGGATTGGCCAATCCATTGACTAATTGAACTGATTGTTTTCTGACGGCCAGAATATCAGGAATTGGGGAATCATACTCTCCATTTTCATCAACGTCCTCTACTCCTACTAAAGTGGCCCTTCTTTCTATATTGTTACTTTCTTGTTCATTCTCTTCTTGTAATTGATTTAAATAATTACTGTATTTGCTTTGATTGTTGTTGCTATAATGAACAGAACTTCTAGGGACATACCCTTTAGTCTCGGATGATTGTTTTATAGAAAGTCTTCTTCTTTTCTCAGAGACAACAGCATCATCAAAATCATCGGCAATGCCGACGCCAATGCCATTATCTAGAGGCTTGCTATTCCTGATCCAATCATCGGAATCTAGATTACCAATCTTATAAGCTTGTGAGTGTGAACTATTGACGGTGTTATCATCACTATTATTCTTATTCCCATCACTAAAATATCGAAATAATTGCTTGAATTTTGTAGAATATCCACTGGGACGACGATGACTTTCCACACTATGAGGACTAACAGATCTTTTTCTATTCTCCATTGTCTAGGAGAAAATCAAATAAACCAGTATAGGGAATCGAATCAAGCTTAAACTTATTATTGTTGGTATATCCTTAAGAGTTATATTATTATTATCTTAATATATTTAATTTTACATACAAAAACTTTGTCTTCGCATCAACGGTGTTTTTTTTTTCCTTCCCTTCCCTTTGGTGTAGAAAATGAGGATTCGGGGCCGTTGCCACGACCAGCCCTCCCACCATATTATTACATTTGGAAAGTAGCTCTGTGATCATTAATGGAGAAGTATTCATGGTTTAAAGGTCTATTCGGATCACTGTCAATGATTATGCCATTCTCATCAATGGTTTCACCTTCATTAAGAGTCAATCCTTGGTAATTATTATCAAATATATCTGAACGATCATCAATAGTTTCAGTATCATAATAAGATAATGCAGGATTTTTTAAGCCAGTAATTGGATTATCTCTTGCTACTGAATCAATTTCTTTAACCAATTGAATCATACTATTCTCACCATAATTAACACCATACAGGGCACTAATAGGAATAATTCCTTGGACCCAAGCATCTATAATTCTAGCTCTTTGTTTAGTTCCAAGTCTTGAGATTGGGAATTCCCCTTTCTTCATAAATGCCACTATATCAACAATTAAATGATGTTTACTTAAAACCGTGTTAACTATGAGTGGCACCAATGATGCCAAATTCCTTTTTCTTTTAGATTCACAAACAACAATTACATAGTCAGCACATTTAAAAACGCACGAACCATTTCTAAAGATATCTGAATGACATGACTCAATGGTATTTTCGATATCTATTGGGAAATGATGTAATCCCATCACTTCGAATGTATCTGCTATTTTTCCTAATACAAATAATGGTTGGAATGATGTAACATCATCAGTTTCATCTTTCTTTTGACCTCGGTTTTTGGTGATGGAAATATGATGTAAAAATCCCAAATCTCCAGTTCTTAGATAAGTTAATTGAGGATCTCCATCTTCAATTTTTCCTAAGAATTGAGTTTGAGTAAAATTATCTGTTGGTCCTTTAGGTCCATTTGTAAATCCAGTTAAATTAGCTTCACCACAAACCCAAATTTCTCCAAATTCTCCTTCCTTACATAATCTATTAGTCTCTGGATTAACAATAGCAATTTCTGAACATACTGGTACCATCCCAGAATCTTGGATATGTAAAGCATTAGGAAATTCCACTTGATTCACTATAGATACAAATCCTTGTCTTAAAGCTATTGGATCAAGATATAAATCAACTGGTGCCACTGCCATATATGATCTAGTAGATATGATAGGATTAAAATAATGATTAAACACAGTTGACATAGAAGCAGCACTTAATTTTGTAGGTTGAAATACTTTAGCAATTTTTCTTAATAAATCAATTTCAACTCGACCATCGGTACTAATCATCATATTTTTTAAATATGATAAGTTAAATCCTTTTGGAGTAAATTTTATGGCTGCATATTTTAACATTTGTTCGGTTACAAATACATCCTTTACTTTATAACGAGCTAATGATAAGAAAAATGCTAATGGATTTTCTGCATAACTAACAGGTGATGATAAGAAAGTGGTTACCCCTAAAAAGACCCCCAATAATACTGCTTGTATAAATCCTAATCCAGAAGAATGTCTTACACAACCAACAATTGATGATTTAGAATTCAAATTACAAGTTTCCTTGAAAACCTTACAAATACCAATAATGGTTTTATGACTTAATTTCGCTCCTATTCTATAATGATCAGACGTAAAATTGAGCCATATTAATGCAGTGGTGTTTTCATCTCTAAAGTTTGATGCATTTTGATACCTGGTAATCTTTGAAGTCAATGTACCAAGGTGTGAAACTTTGTTTAATTTTGTAGTGTTTTTAATCTTGAGATTTTTATACTTTTTAACATTCATTCGTTTTAAATTGTCAGCTACAGGTCCACTTTTTAAAACCTTTTCTACCTCTTCATTTACAAGAATATCATCCACATCAAAATCTCTTATGACTCCTACAAATGCTGGTAAATCTTCACCAATTCTATTGGAATCAAAAGGTAAAACAGGAATCACAATAATCCCACACATAAAACACGCATAAACAGCAATTACAAATTCTTCTGAAAGTGAATACATTAAAATAACATATTTTCCTGGTTTGATTTGAGCTTTATCGATCAAATAACTTGCAACGGCATAGATTCTAGATTCAAATTTTTTCCAAGTTAAAGGTTTTGAACTGCTTTTCCCATGATCCAAATTTTGAAATGCTATATTATCCCCTAATTTAGCCACTCTAAATTTCAATAAATCAACCATAGTTTTGAAATCTGTAAGAGGAGCACCAGTTTTGTCATCAATACATTTATCCTTTATAACCACATTACTTAACTGAGGAGTAAAAGATTCTAAAGCTGATTCTCTTAATTTTGACACATATGGTGACCAAATCCCTCCTATAACATCTTCACCATGAGGAATCATACTTATAGATTTTCTTACAAAAAATTTAACATATTCAGCTTTTAAACTTCCTTCCAAGAATCGTTTCTTACATAACATATTAGCAATTTCTCTACCACCACTTCTCATAATTTTAGGAAGAGTATCACAGTCAACCACCAAAACACAATATAACCTTAATAGATGTTGCTTATATAAGGTATCAAAACATTTTTGAGCAATGGCATTTAATACGGGCTCATTTAAAGGTACAGGATCAAAAAGGGTGCCTACCAAATCACTTCTACCTGAAGTACTCAGATTCTCATTATTGGCTCCTTCTATTACTTTTCTTATTACTTCAGCTTCAACTATAGCAACAGGTAAATATTCATTACCAATAAATACATCGAAAATTGTACAATCATATACTTGTCTTACTTGACTTGCCAAAGTAGCCAATAAATGTGAAGAATAATGATATCTAGTCCCATTACCAATCACCAATTCTTTTCCTAATTTATTGTAAACTTTTTGATCTATCCAACTTACTCTTTGACGTATTCTATCTTCATAAAGACCAAGAACATAAACTTTACCTTTGAAAGTAAATCCTAAAAGCCCAGTTCTTAAAAAATCCATTTCTAATATTCCATCAGCATCTCTACATTTTGCATGAAATATCAGTTTAGATTCTTTTAATAACCCATAAAAACCTCCCGATAAACAAGGAGAATCAATCCAGATTTCACCAGCTTCTCCTTTCCCAACGATTATTGACAGTTCAGGATTTACTACTGCTAAAGTAGCATCTGGTAATGGATATCCAAAAGCATCCACTCTTAAAGTATCTTTAGAAGGTTCTTCAAATGAAGAAGGATTAGTTTCCACGATTTTAATTCTATTTCGTGATAATTCTTCTTTATCTATTAAAACAGAAGATAATTCACCCTTTGCTTGTTCATTACCATTTCCAGAACCTGTTTCATCACTTAACCAATCTCTCATGGACATTACCATTCCACCATATTCACTTAAAGTTAACATTGGAATGATAGCATTTTCAGGTTGTGAACATCCTAAAGGTCTTAAGTAACGATTAGCTAAAATTTCCATAAATTCTCCATCAATAGTAAGAGAATTAACTAAAACCCATTTAACAGGAGACAAATCGACTTTTTGAGTTTTAGAAAAATATCTAGTAGCATTAGGAGATTGTTGATAATCATAAGTTACACGTTTCAATCCAATATAATCTGTTAATAATAAAGAAGCTCTAAATTTAGAAACAATGTTTGCATAAAGACCTTGAATTTCCATGACTTTTTGAGGAGCCCAAATAAGTATATTACCAGAATAAATATTAAATAAAACTCCCAAAATTAAACCAATAGAAAACCGAATATCTAAAGTGGCCATAAGAACTCTCCTGTTTCTACTATATTCTTTTTTATTTCTTACAATTCCATCAGAATTAGGAGAACTCAGTAAAGAAGAACTAAGAGTCGCCATTTGATGGGCAATAGTTCGATGACTTAAAGCAATCCCTCTTAATTCACCAACAGGAGATCTAGAAAATTCAACATAAGCCAATTCAGTTTTAGATCTAGAACTTGATTGATTTGCCAGATTATATTTAGATTCCCATTGAGATACTTCTGATTTTCTAGCAGAACCAAAATCAGTTGTTCTCCATCTTAATAATTTAGGAGGCCAAACAATTCTTTGACCATGAGAATTTAATTTTTCAAGTTCTTTAGCTACAGTTTCAGAATATAATACTAATCTTGACAGAGTTAAATTTATAATATCTAAAACTTCATGGAGTGAAACATCTTGATGAATAGGTATAGCTGTAACCCCAGCCATGAAACATCCAAATAGAGCAATAGTAAATTCAGCCACTTCATTTTCTTTATATAATAAGATGACTGTATCACTATTTTTTAATGATAATTTATGTTTAATCTCATATGATATTTTAACAGCTTTTAAATATAATTTTTCCCAAGAAATTGATGATATTTCTTTCCCTTTCAAATCTAAAACTACAAATGCTTGATCAGTTTTATAGGTCTTTGATCGATATTTTAATACATTTATCAAAGTATCATCCAGTAGTATCAGATGTCTTTTATCACTGGATATTTTACTTTGTCTTGGATATAAAGGTTTTTCAACACTTTCAGGATCTAATTTAATTTGTTCATCTAATTGTTGTTGATGTAATTTATTAATAGATTGAATGATTTCTTCTCTTCGATTTATATAAGTCCATTGATCAATAGTCTTGTGGATGGTAAAATCATCTTCTAAATTTTGTAATAGTACTGCCATATCAGGAGGAATATCATGATTTATCCCATTTATACCACCAACAGTATTTCCTACACCTGAAGTACCACTACCGGTCATATTAGGGTTTCCTCCTACAACATTTGATGATGTGGTCATATTAGCATCAGTAGCTGAAACCGTGGCTATATCAGGTGGTAAAGTAACTGATGATGTAGTTCTCGCTCTTCCTGGAGCTGACCCCGCCACTGTTGATGATGACATTTCAGGTTCAATTCAATTCCGAAACCTTATTTAAAGTGGTTTTGTTAGTTTCGCATTAAGGAACCAAACGCAATGTGAGTGAATGAGGTGAATTTAGTGAGCTAGTGAGAGTTAGTGAGTTAGTGAGAGAGAAAAAAAATGCGGGCTCATCGTTGCAGCCATTCTTTTTTTTTCTTTAGTTAGTTAGCAGTTACTATTAACAGTTATGGTAAGTCTATGGAGACCAGGACTTGGAATAAAGGGGTCTCTACCTCCTATAATACGATATCCGTATAATTTAACCAAACTGAATAGAATTAGCTTGGGAAGTGGAAGCGGCTTGAATCCTATGAACCATCATCATCAAGTAGGGTTTGTGTCACAAACTATATTCGCTATTAGATCCATCTATGTAGGTACTAGACCTAGAGGAGTTACTAAAAAGCTTGATAAATGGGCTAAAGATGATAGTGATAGAGTTGAACGGGCTAGAGAAATGGAATATAAAAAGAAGTTAAAAGAGCTTCATCATTTAACTGCTGATGTATCCAGAATGATTGAAAGAAGACGAGATGAGCAGTTACAAAGACAATTTACTAAAGATATTCCTTTACCAAGTCAGTTGGACAAAGATACTGAAAAGCTTTATGAGGTATTGTCTCTGGGTAGCAATAACAGTAACAGTAGGAGTGGTGGTATTAGTAGTAGTAGCACCACCAATGGAATAGTATCATTTGATCCATCCTCCAAATCATTATTAACTCCAGTGGTTGATATTCCTGCTTCCATTCAAGATAGACTTGGTCTTTCAGTGAAATTCTTAGTGTCTAAAGATAGTCAAAATTGGCCATTAGTACTTCAAACGTTAGAAATGGGTGGTGGGTTTAAAGGTTTAATGGAAAAAGATGTGAGAAAATTCATTTATAATATCCCCAAATCATATATCCCTTCTATTATACCACAACTTGAAGACCTTTTACAAAAAGCAAATATACCTATTTCTTCAAAGATATTGAATGTATTTATTGAAAGTTTGAATTTAAACAAAGAGATCCCTCCAAATGATCTTCATGCTATTGAATCATATGTAAATCTAATTCGAGATTCTAATCCACATGGAAGACTACCAAGAAATACTTATGAATTATTAATAAGAGTATATGGAAAAGTTAATAATCTTGATAAAATCAATGAATTATTGGGTGAAATGAAACAATATGATTTGAAACCATCATCTATGGTCTATTCAAATATTTTGAAGACATTAGTATATAAAGCCAAAAATCATAAAGAAGCCGTTACTATATTTGATTCTATGAAATTCTTATCTCAAGATACTAACCCTGGAACTAATGCTTATCAAGATGTTATTGTTTCATATATTAATAATGATGATATTGAGAAAAGTTTAGATCTTTATCAAGAAATGATAGATGCAAGAATCCCTATAAATCAAGAAATCTTGGTTGCATTAGCAAGAGGATGTATGGCCAGAGAACAACTTAAATTTAAGGCTTGGGATTTCATGTTTGAAATATATGATAATAAATGGACTCCTACCATTCAAACTTTAGAATATATGCTTTATTTGTCAAGTAAAGATGGTGATATAGCATTATCAAGAGCTTTATATAAAAAGCTTGCCACCACCGCTACTACTACAAAAAGATCATTTACATTTCTTTTAATGGCTTATTCAAAGTCTAAATTTTTGAAATCATCAAATGAAGTTCCTGTAGTAACAATGCATGAAAAGGGTAGAAATTTAAGAGCAAATTTATTATCACAAGCTGATATGCTTAAAGAACATCAATTCCAAAATCAACCTCAATCTCAAAAGTTATTCCCACCATTCTTACCAGTTCTTGATTTATCGACAAAGCAAGAACTTATGGCGGAATCTAGTGCTTTATGGGCTCATACTTTATTATTCAATCCAGAATTTATTAATATTGAAGCTTTCAATACTTATTTAAACATTTCTGCTGAATTTGGAACTTTTGATGAGTTTATGGATAGGTATGAGTTTTCCAGGTTAGCTCCAGATGCTCCTTCTAATAGTACCCGAGTGATAATAGAAGAGCCACAATCAGAACCTGAAGCTTCTCCTGAAGTAATAAATGATCATATTAATGAAGCAGATAAGCATAAACAAGGATTGACTGTATCACCAATATTAAATGAAGTTGCACAAACACATAAAGTCCCAAAAGTATCAAGAACTACTTTAACCTATATAATTGCCTTAAAAGCTGCTAGTAGATTTAAGAATTACCAATTGGCTCAAAAAGTATGGACTGAAAGAGGTAAATATCGTAAATCATCTGATTTTAAAACGTTGGATAGAAAAATTAAAGATAAATTAGATTTTGAATTTGCTAATGAAATGGTTCAAAGTTTAACCCGAATGAATTTATTAGATGATGCTTTAGCCATTGTTTTAAGTACGGAGTATCAATTCAAATGGTCATGGGCCCATTTAACTCCATTATATCAAGCATGTGTTAAAATAGGTAAAGATAAACAATGTAGAAGTCTTCGAGGAATTGCTCGTAGAGCTCAAATTAGATATGAAGGAAAGATTAAAAAGAGAGATTATAAGGAGTATGTCATGAAGAGAGGTTATTAAAAAATTCATGTAAATATCATTAAAACTATTATTAATTCTGTAAATATTGTACAATAAAATAACGAAGATATATATATATATAGACTTTTTTTGTAAATACAAACAACTGATTAATTATAATTCTATTTATTGTCTTTAAACCCTATGTACATGATTTTATAATATCTATATATACTTGATTCTATTTAATAGGAGAAACTACAAGAGATATCATTCCTGGTTTCTTGATGATTTTTTTGATTTTATCTCTTGAGGCAAATTTATTAACCACATCATATTGGAAAATTGTTTGTAAGATAACATCATCTGGTTGGGTTATTAAGTGCTTATCATATTGAAACAGCAATCTAGCTTTACCATTAATAAACACATTATAATTTATGTCATTAGAACTAATTCTTTGAATACGAGGAAATTTTTCATAGCTAATTGACTGCCATGGTATATTTAACTTACCTGATAATAATTCCCAAGCTTCTTCTGCAACACAAGGGGTAACTGGTGACATTATTACCAAGAGGTTTTTATAAGAATCCAATAATAAATCCTTGTTATAGGCGTGTTTATCCTTTAAAGCTGTAGTGATGGTGTTGGTATATTTCATCAAATCAGAGATGATGGTATTAAATGAAAGATCCACATTGACGGACGTGGTTATTCTCTCAATAAATGTATTAGTATCATTCAAGAGTTTAACTTCAGACTCCGTCAACAGTAATTCTTTATGAACAATCCCGTTGATTTCAATGTTGTTGTAGACGTTAGTTTTATTCAGTAATTTGTCTTCATTTGTATAGTTAACAATAGATTCATGTAATGATATTACTCTACGAAGCCAACGTTCAACTCCTAGAATTTGATCTTCATTCCAATTCAATGCATCAGAAATTGGGGCTTGGAAGAGCATATGAGCTCTTGTAGCATCAGCTCCATATTTTTTAACGGTTTCAGCTGGATCAACTCCATTATATTTAGATTTAGACATCTTCTCATATGAGGTTAAAGCTGTTTTACCTGAGGTTATAATTTTAGGATTCTTAGGATCACTATTATCAATATGTTCTGGTTTTATGAATGTCCCAGTATCTGGATCACTGAATGTCAATCCTTGTACCATTCCTTGTGTAACTAACTTGGTGATAGGTTCATTGTTATTATTTTCATTACCATTCCATAACCCAATATCACCTAAAAACTTTGAAATGAATCGAGTATATAATAGATGTAAAATAGCATGCTCAATTCCTCCAATGTACATATCTACAGGTAGGTTTTCATTGGCTTCGACTTTATCAAAAGGTTTAGATTCATTCTTAGGATCTAAATATCTGAAAAAGTACCATGATGAATCCATAAACGTATCCATAGTATCAGTATCTCTAGTGGCATGCCCTCCACATGATGGACATTTGGTATTAACAAACGTGTCTATTTTAGATAAGTTGTTACCCCTTTCAAAGCTTTTCCCATCGACATCTGGTAACTTGACTGGTAGCTCAGAATCTGGTACTGGAACCGTACCACAATCATCACAATAAACCATCGGAATGGGGGCTCCCCAATATCTTTGTCTACTAATTAACCAATCTCTGATTCTATAATTGAGTTTCTTATTCCCCAATTCCAATTTCTCCAACACTTTAGTGATTTCTTTAGCGGCGTGTTTGGATTTCATCCCTTTATATTTCCTTAAAGATTCAACTCCATATGCCACGGTGGAACTATCACACATAACCCCATCTTTTGATGTATAAGGAATTTCAAAATTACCAGGAGTTAACTTGGCTGGTCCCATAGATATAGCTGGTTGGATATTAGGATTATGGATCTTCCAGAAATCATAATCTCTTTGATCATGACCAGGACACCCCATTACAGCTCCGGTACCATAAGTATCTAAGACATATGGGGCTACATATACTGGTAGGTCAAACTGTTCAAGTTTATTGTTAGAAGAATCAATTGGTCTAGAAGCTTTAATGGAATTGAGTAAGTACCCAACTTTAGATTCTTTATCACAATCTTTACACTCTTGTATGAATGTTTGTAAATTTTCATCAGATTTAGCAGCTTCGACCACTATTGGATGATTAATTGATAATGCCAAATATTGTATACTGAAAATGGTTTCAGGACGGGATGTGAATATGGTTATATAAGGATAATCAGATTTATTGGTTAATAAATTAATTTCAACTCCTTGTGATTCACCAATCCAATTCTTTTGCATGGACTTAACTTTATCGGGCCATTCCTTAAGGGACTCTAAATCCTTATTCAAGCTTTCTGCATATTTTGTTATACTTATAAACCATTGGTTCAATTTTTTCTTCTCTACCAAAGCCCCTGATCTCCATGATTTCCCATTAGAATCTACTTGTTCATTAGCTAAAACCGTTTGATCAATAGGATCCCAATTGATCTCGGCCTCTTTTTTATATGCCAATCCTTTCTCATATAATAATAAGAATATCTTTTGGGTCCATTTATAGTAATCAGGTTTACAAGTAGCTAGTTCTCTTTCCCAATCAAAATCAGCTAATACCAAATTCATTTGTTCTTTCATTTTGGCGATATTATGATCAGTCCAAACAGCTGGGTTTATACCTCGTTCAATAGCAGCATTTTCAGCGGGCAACCCAAAAGCATCCCATCCCATTGGATGAATCACATTATATCCTTGTAATCTTTTAAACCTAGAAATCACATCACTAATGGTATAAACTCTGACATGTCCTAAGTGTAACATTCCCGAAGGATACGGGAACATCACCAAGGCATAGAAACTTTCTGCATCAGGGCTTATGTTGAATTTCCTTGGGTTTAACCCTCGGTTACCTGTCATTTGTTGCCATCTTTTTATCCATTTTTCATCTAATTGATTCAATTGCAAATGGGTTGATGTTCCTTTTTGGCTACCATTATTAGGATTAGAACCGGTGGCAATTGTAGAGCTGGTTGAGTGAAGCCTTGAGATTATAATATTTAGGTGGCTACTACGGGTCAAATAACAACCCAGTCGTATCATAGGTCCACCTTTAGGCACAAAAGCCATTTTATTTAACTAATTTTTTTTTTCTTTCTTTCTTTCCCATTGAAAATTGGCGATAAAAAAGCTGCGAAAGATGTGAGGGTTTATTATAGTACATATATAATTACATAAAATACAGCCTAAGGAGGAAGATACCTTCACTATGGATTGGATAGTCTACTATGAGTTAGACTTCTTAAAGAACTAAATAACAAGTCAGCTAAACCTACATAACCCATAGCATCTAACTTTCTAAGAACTTGTAATTTCAAATGGTCATAATTAGTATTTAACCAAACATGATTAGGGTCATTGACAATAGAATCAACTGATTCTTCAGTAATTGGACCAGGATGTCTTGTAGTAATATTAGGATCTTGGTCTTCCAAGTCCCAGATTATATGAGTAACCAAATAACACCATGCTGGGTTATGGAAAAGATTACCAACAGTATTCAATTGAGTTAGGTTTGAATATCCAAACACATTCAAGGTGGGTAATTTATCTATAAATGTTGGAGCCAAAAATAGCCCTTTATTAAATGTGTTATTTTCATAATGAAATGCTTTATCACGCCAAATAAAATTTAACGTGTCGATGATGATAGCATTTTGAACGGACATATGTTCTTTATCAGGAGTCTTACTTTTAGCAAAGGCAAGGTATCCACAAAACTCAGAGAATATTAATGGATTAATAGTTAGTAAAAAGTTATGGATGATTGCAAGTGGGGGTAAAATACATTGAGTATCAAATATATCGAGATCATTAGGATTAATATTCTTTAAAGTCACTTTCAACATCAATAAAAATCCAAGTTTAGCTAATAAAGAAAAGTTTTGAAATTCACTAGTAAACAGATCATAAATCAATTTGATTGAATTATTTATAAATGGAACAACCTCTCTACCTTTTACCATGTATAAAGTATGAAATAAATTCCCACATTCAATGAAAAATGTATGTAAATGATGAGCATTCAATTCTTTATAACTAATGAGATTAGATTTATTGAGGAATTGATCTATCATATATTTCAAGTCATATGATGACGAAGCAAACTTCAAAAGTTTTAATTGCATAGGAATTAAATCCATAATATCAAGCTTTGTAGGTAAAGAATTGGTTATGAATTTTTGAACCGTAGGTAATGGAAGATTAGGGTTTAAATATAACATATCCACCAATTTATCAATGATAAAATTTAATTCGGTTTTAGTTGCATTTATAAAATTAAATTCCAAGAATTCATTTAATTGAGATAACAATCTATTTTCATCTAATGACGATGATGACGACGATGATGATGATTTTATAAGGTCGCTAAACACAATAAAGTTATTCCTGATAATATTATTGTGATAGCTATAAAATTCTTTGAATATGCTGTTCAAGTTTAAAAACTCAACCCGACTAAAGTTTTCTACTAATCCTGATAAAGATTTTATATCATAAATTGATATAGGACCATTATTTATATCACCATTGAAATAAACATTAACATTGTTGGATAATGAATTAAGAATATCAATATCAGTAATGGCATATTCACCGTTATACTTTGGCCTTTTAGCCAGTTGATTATTGAAAATATTTCTATAAAACGTTTTATACTGATTCAAACAACTTTGTAAGATTGGGGAATTTTTATGACATGGATTAATTGAAATCAATTTATGAAGGTATTCAAAATTAGGGTATTTTATTGAATGAGATTTAATGGAGATATTACGAATATTAAAATTAGAATTTTTATCATCTAAAAATTTGGAATAATCTAACCCTGGAATAAGATTATGACATAATATTATCAAAGTTTTTAAATAATCATCAGTAGGAAATTTCAAATATAAATCCATTAAAAATTTAATTTGCCAATTCTTTAAAGCGAAATTATGATGAGAAAATTTGTTAGCATTTAATAAGATCACAAAAGTCAAGTTAGTCAATAAAGGTCTCAGATATTCAAATAGTAATAAATGGAGAATAACCGGAAGTAATTGTGCTAGTTTATCAAATAAATCATCATCAAAAATATGAAGAGAACAAATCAACCATTCAAGTAATAAATTTTGCACTGTCAAAGTCAATTTTTTCTGTTTAACTTTTTGGCCATTTTGGAAATAAACTCTAGAATAACCGATCGAACTCAAGATCTGATAAATCAATGTGGTATTTAACTTATAGGTACCATCCGGTATGAGCAAGTTTCGAATGATGAACTTTTTCTCTTGTGATTGTAAGCATCCATTTGTCACGTCAAATACTAATTTTAATAATCGGTTCAATGGCTGTTGCTTTATACCATGTTTATGAATTATTTGATGGAGTTCTTCTAGGATATCTGCTCTTTCGTGGACGGTAGAGTTTTGGAGGCTGGAGATTTTTTGGAGGATCAAGTCTTCTATTGACTCCGTCATTGGGTCTTCCGCAATCCTTTTGGGGATGATAATTAACAGATATAACGGACTCGGAGTACGGTACTATGAGGTATAGTTCGAAGTTGTAAACTCTGTGGAGTAAGATGAATCAATAAAAAAAAAAATATGTGTGCTTGCGCGCGCGCGTCTTATTCAAGATGACAGTGAGCCAAAAAGATGGACCTAACTGCTCACCAGCTACTCGTAAGTTGTCCGCGCAATCTTTCCCTAACCCCTGCTCATTCTTTATCAGCTATCTGCTCTCCAAATGGCTGCAATCTCGAAAAAACTACCAGACAATTACAATTTATTTCACTCTTCATTATGTTTGATTTATTCTCATTAAAAGGAAAGGTAGCTGTTATCACCGGTGCCACCAATGGAATTGGCTTGGGTATGGCTAAAGGATTGGCAGGTGCTGACATTGATCAAATCATCATGACTTACAGGAATTCGGAAGCATTAGAAACTAGTACCAAAATTATCAAACAAGTAAACCCTAAAGTTACAATTGACTCTATCTATATAGACTTTCTTGAAGGGTCTGAAGAGGAGCTATCAAATAAAATATATCAAGAAGCCATGGAGAAAGCCTTCAACAATCAGGTTCATATCTTAATTAACAATGCTGGTATTAACAATAGAATTCCCTTTAGTGAATTCCCTCAAGATAAGTTTGATCAAGTGTTAAGAGTTAATTTAAACATCCCCGTCAAATTGACTCAGTTATTTGGAAATCAAATGATTAATAATGGAATCAAGGGAAACGTTGTATTCACGGCATCATTATTATCATTTCAAGGAGGTAGAAATTCATCGGCCTATGCTATTAGTAAAGGAGGAATTAAACTATTTACTGCATCAGTTTCTAATGAATGGAGTCTGAAAGGAGTTCGAGTTAATTCCATAGCACCAGGGTTCATTACTACTAATTTAACTGATCTGTTAGATCCGGAATTTAGTAAGACTCTTATTAATAGAATTCCTATTGGGAGATGGGGTAATATAGATGATTTTAGAGGTCCTATCGTATTTTTATGTTCTGAAGCAGGATCTTATGTTACTGGAGAAACCTTAGTGGTTGATGGTGGTTGGATGGGATATTGAATAACTTACTTACAAATATATACCTTTACATGATTATATTAAATCAAATACCCCCTGCTTCTCTATACCACCTTACTCCTCTATCAAGACTAATAACACATAGTCCGTCGTTGGTATCACCACCAGCACCACCTCTTATTCCTTTTTTAATGAATTTAATTCCACTAGCTACACTACTATCCATTTCATCAGAATCGGTATTCTCAAAATCACTTATCGATAAATTAATAGTAGCTTCACGTTCTTTATTGTCAAGATTCCATACTCTAACACATTTATCAAATCCACAACTAGCTAAAAACCTTCCTTCATCATCAAAACTCAATCCCATTATCCAGCCATCATGAGCAAATCCTCCAATGGTAGTTTTAGATGAGTTTGATGGGATTGTTAATGATCCCACATTTTCTCCATATTTAACATCATACATAGTGATAGATCCAGCATTTTGATTATCTCTAGCTACCACCAAAAGTGATCCTCCTGGTGAAAATCTTACTACTCGTGGTACTGAATTAGATACCTGATGCTTTCCGGATAATTGTAGGTCTGTCGAATGAAACGTATAAATGGCTTTTAAATTAACTAGATCATATAACAATACATCTCCATTGGTATATCCTACAGCTAATTTTTTATCTACTGTTTGGGTTAAATCAAGTGAAATGGGAAATGAACTTTCTTTAGCATCGGATGTATTTAACTTGGTAAAACCAATGGATAGTTTATTATTAGCAGATGTTTCATCCACAGTTAGATCTAATCTATAAAGTATGATAGATCCATTGATCTTACTAGCAACTAAATAATCTTCAACAGATTCTGGATCTTTATAAAATCTAGGAATCCATGACAATTTATTTAATTCCTCTGGAGTATCAATGAATTCAATGCTAGACACATCATCTCCAATAAAGGATTGGAATTTAATCAGTCCATTGAAACATCCATATCCCAATATGGTGACTTTAATATGACTATTAGGGAGAATATTCTCATAAACATCCAAATGGTGAACCCCACTTTGATCAATTAAAACTTCGGTGACGTTATCTTTAGGATTCTTTATTTCATCTAGTTTGTTATCCCAGAACTTCACGGTCCCATCACTGGACCCAGTGACGGTGTATTTGTTGGTAATGGCGACGTCCAAGATATCCAGAGCATGGGCATTATCTACACTATTGGTGGATATATATTGTTTCCCCATAGTAGTTCTTAACGGGTGTGATATATAGTTGCAATTGACGATTAGTTTATAATTTTTTATTTTCGCTTCTCTTTTGCGACAAACCACCTGCGACCTGTCGTGCTGCTGCATTTAATGAAGATATGGAACCGCACTTTTGATCTCATTTAATAATTGATATTTTTGATTCTCCATAATTACATCCTTTTCATAATCTACATCTTCAAGATCAATCAATACCAACACAATTAGTACTATTGTAATCTTCATCAATTCTTCAAAATACTTGAACACCCCCATCTACCACAATCAGAAATCCTAATCACCGATGTGTCGATGAATCGTTAATTAGCATGTTGACTTGCCTATAAATAAACCAATCTCGAAGAGCTTAGAGGCTTAAAGAGTAAATATTTCAGGAAAATATTATATTCCACTAACTACACAAGAAAAATCAACAACCCCAAATCAAACATGTAACAATGATCCCTGAATGATAATAATGATAATCTTTAAACATTCTCAATTTGAAATGACTTAATAATTTAAACACTCCAGGGTTATCATTTTGATAAGAGTGAGGTTAACAACTTACATACTCTTCTTCCCCACGTTCGAATGATTCCTTCATTTCAGCAACCCCTAATGAATCTTTGTCACGATTATGACGGTTTAGATGCGATGCCATCCCAAAATCAATAATAAAGAGTCGCTCATTCTCATCGTATAGAATATTCCTTGAAGCAATATCATTATGGGAAATTCCATTGTCATGAATTACCGCTAGCTGTTCATCAAGTTTCTTATACATTTTATCATCATGGGGTAACGGTATGGATTCAACAAACTTGCTTATAATACACTTCCCATGAAGAAACTGCTCAGGATCTAACTTCATATTTATCACTAACTCATCGTGGTCAATAAAGCAGCTATTAAACCTTTTATCATGAGATAATTTTCTTGTACAATATCTTTCTTGTTCATAGGTTTGCTTCACTTTTTCAGGGGCACTAGTAGTTTCATTGTCGTACAAATATTCCCAATAGGTAGTGTTTGGGTCAAATACTTTAATTACCAATGTTTCCTCTAAATTTGTGTTTGAAGGAAGGAATTGTTTCAATTTAATGGCAGGTATCATAAAAATATAGAATGGAGCTGTGCCCTTAGCAATGAATTCGGCATCATCATAGTTTAAATTGGTAACCGGGATTTTGTTTTCAATAGTAATACCTGGAGGTACTTCAGTTTCTGATCCATCTTCATCTCCTGATCCATCTTCATCTTTACTTGTCGGATTATTTACACCTTCCATTTGATAATATTGGTTCACCTTAAGCTTTTTCATTTTTTCATGCCTATCGTATGCGGTCCTAATTGATTTACTAAGATATTTCATTATTAATCTCATCAGGTAAGGTTCTCTGAAATTTGCCAGAAAACATTTTAGTGGCATCTTAAACAGCTTGTGGTCTGTATCTTTTGTGGGTAATATGTCACGTTCAAAAGCCTCTAAATCAATTTCGAATCCTACAAAACAATCCACGACTGCTAAAAATCCATGAGAGCAATTTTTAAGTAATAAGTAACACAATAGTTGAACCATGGTTTCTTTCAACCCATGGTCAAAAGCATCATGTAACATACTTGGATCTTTCAAAATATCTGTATTCAATAAATCCCCTGCTTTGAAATCCCCAACTAATACTGGTATCTTCTCATCTCCTATAATCACAGAATAGTCGGGCCGTATCATCAGTGACTTGTGATGAGCAGTTCCTATGAGCACTTTAATGCTTTCTTCCTGGATTATTTTTAATTTCCATTTATTATTACACTTCATCAAAGTTTCGAAAAGTATTTTCAATATCTTCAGCACGAAACTTGATATCTCTGTTTCATTCAGATCATTGGGTGCATCTAATATATCCTTAAATATTTTACTAAATTCTTTGATGGTTTCACCATCAGCTTGGGAAATTGACTCGTCTAGAAAGGAATCATCCAATTTCCAATTCTTTATGTGTGTTTTTGGGAACTCAAATTTATACGTATTTGTTGCTGCATTTTTGGATCCTCCAAGGTGAATAGGCCGATTGTTGTATGTTTTAGGCTGGTGTATGTAGACGGCGTTAATCAAACCCAGAAGAATTGTACTCTCGGTTCCAACGAGAGCTTGTGAATGATAATTATTCATGGTATCCAAGGCTTTTAGAAATTCGTCAAATCCAAATCCAAATGAGGAAGTAAAAAAATCCCCGTTTTTTCCATTGTTTTTTTGTCCGCTAATAGACATCGCTATCTTAATAATATTCACTATAAATCTAGTCATTTGATCTCCTGACAGGTTATCTGACTTGACATATTGCATTTCGAGGTTTCGGGATTGTTCATTTTTTTTCTTTGATCTTTTCATTGATTTCTTTGTTCTTTTCATCATTTTTTTGTTGTTCGATAGCATGGATTGCTTTTATCTTTTCATCATTTTTTTGTTGTTCGATAGCACGGATTTGTAAATTGAGTTCATTGATTTCTTTGATCTTTTCATTGGTTTCTTTGTTCTTTTCATGATTTTTTTGTTGTTCGATAGCACGGATTTGTAAATTGAGTTCATTGATTTCTTTGATCTTTTCATCATTTTTTTGTTGTTCGATAGCACGGATTTGTGAATTGAGTTCATTGATTTCTTTGATCTTTTCATTGGTTTCTTTGTTCTTTTCATCATTTTTTTGTTCTTCGATAGCATGGATTGCTTTCATCTGTTGACCATTTTTTTGTTGTTCGATAGCATGGATTTGTAAATTGATTTCATTGATTTTTTCATTCTTTTCAGCAAGACTTTGTGTTTGGAAATCTTGGACTTCCTGGCCCTTTTGTCTTTGTATATCTTTTGGTTGTAACTCAAGTTCCTGCTCTCTTGGTATCAGGTCAGACCTAGTTACAATATGCTGTGATTTATTACTAGTATCTGTATCATCTGCCCCATGGGTTGCCTCATTCATAGCATCTTTAGTTAACTGGTTTGATGGTCGTCTCTTTCTTGGTTCTGTTTCTGATACCTCTTTAGGTGGTGGATCCTTATCTGTTCCAGCTTCTTCTGGTGTCTCTTCTACAGTATTAAGAATATCTTTCTTGCCTCTCTTAGCCTTGGACTTCTTCATTTCTCTAAAGTTGTTTTATGTGTACAAAGGATAAGGTATATTTAAAACTTGAACCTGTTTTTTTATGTTGGTAGTTTTTACTTGAGACTTGTTTAACCAATATGGATATTTAGTAATACGGTCTCTGATTTTAACTTCTTGTCTGTTATTCAAGAAGTTTATATCAAAAAGTTACCACAAATATCTTTGGTACAAAGATAAAAGTGGTTATTTGCGGCCAAAATAAATATATGCAGAATGCTGCAAGGTGATTACGAGGGGGGTGGAAGTGTATTAACCACCAATACTAGGGAAACTATTGAGTACAATTATAGGGTGACATTTCTACATCCATTTCATGTTAGTTATATTCATGGTCCTATATTAAATACCTCTACTAATTTATAGAATATGGTAAACAATCAAATCTATTCAATATCCTCTCAATTCCATCCATACCTTTTTCTAATTGATGTAATTCAGGTCCATAACTAAGTCTTACGTAATGATACCAAATTACATCTTCTAAATTTGATAAATTTTGAGGATTAATTAAAAAGAAAAATCCTGGCACCACAATAACTTTTTCATGTAAACATTCATGGAAAAATCCTAAACAATTTGATAATTTAGTAGGTAAGTGTGAGAGATTTAACCATAAATAAAAGGTAGAATTAGGAATATTAGTATCATTTAAATCAAATCCCATTTTAATTAATCGATTAATCACATAATCTCTTTTCATTTTAAAATGAATTTGTAAAGCCTTCATTTCTAATTTAACTTTAGAAGGATTTAATAAATCCACCGCTGCAAGTTGAAAAGGATTATTTGATCCTCCATCTAAATAAGACCCAGCAGAACTTAAAGCATTAATATAATCTTCAGGTCCTAAAATCCAACAAGTTCTCCAACCCGGTAATCTAAAGCTTTTAGTTAATCCATTTAGAATTAATACTGGATCTTTATTAACATCATCAATAAATTCAGCAGAACTAATTGATGATCCACTACAATTATCATCATAATAATAATGACAATAAAATTCATCCATAATTAATAAACATTTTTCTCGACATAATTTATGTAATTGATATAATTGATGTCTTGATAAACATTTCCCCGTAGGATTTCTAGGATTTGAAGTTAATAAGGCACTAACTCCTCGATTTAATTCATTTTTAATTAAATTTAAATGGAAATTATAATGATCATTTTCATATAATGGCACTGGAATTGGACTAAAATTTTTAAATAATGATAACATTTCGGCATAAGCAGTATAATCTGGTAAAAAAAATGATAGGTAACAATCTTTAATAATCGAAGCAATTCTAGTTAATCCAGCTCTTCCTCCTGGTACAATACAAACATTTTTCCAAGTATATTTAGATGGTTTACTTTGTCGATATGTTTCATTATAATAATTAGCTACTGCTTCTCTTAAAGGTTTAATCCCAGCAGTTGGGGCATACGCTTTTGAAGTATCGGGGATTGGAATTGAACTAGGTCTTTTAAATGATCCAGGAATAGTATCTCCATGTTCTGGTGCCCCTTGTCCTAAATTGGCCCAATTTTCATCTTCTTCCTCCGATTGTCCAAATCCATATTCATTAGCTCTTTCAGTTACCCATAATACTCCTGTTGATGATTGTTTCACATTCATAGCGGGTTTATGAATATCTTCATTAAATTTAGGTTTGGGAATTGGGACTGGGGATGATTCTCTACCTTTATCGTCCCTTGATAGCTTATTATATAATTGTGTTCTTAAAGCATCTCTTGGATATCTTAAATTAGATGGTTGAGAAGCTTCATTATTTTGTAATAAATCAATTAATGAACTACTGGATTTTTTTAATCCATCAGGTAAGGTACTTTCTAATCTTTCAAATTCACTAGTGCTCTCATCGTCACTTAATTGACTCAGTGATGCAGTCTTGGGAAGACTAAAGCCAGACATATTGCAATTAATTTAATTTATAATTAGTTAAAAATTAAAGGGTGTGAGGAAGAGGAAGACCCTTGCTAATCCGGGGATGTTTTGAGACATCATGGGTGAACGGATGTATTCGGGTTTTTAGAAAAATAATATACCTATCAGCTTATATAAGCATGATTTTTTTTTTCCCACCATAAGTTTACCTTAAGATTAAAACATCCATACAAATACTTTGGTGATTATATTCTATCTATAGTAATTGTTCCTCCTTAATAAGTATCAATATGTTAGCATCTTTCTAACATTGTTTTCTGTTCTCCCTCCATTTTGTTAATTGTAGGATTAGATGAGATGATGGTTATGGAGCGTTACAAGACAAGTTTGTATGGGTAAGGTATTATTTTATAATATCATTAAATTATTTAGACTTTAATAAGTATATAGGCTGATTTATGTGATTTTTAGACATCTATGGAAGCAGTAAGAACCTGTTGGCTTATTGTTGTAATTGCTGCAAAAATCAGAATTCGCATGTTTTAAGAGATTCGAGCCAAGAGGGTTTAATTACAATATAAACCGTTAGCCACAAACGCAACTTCAAAATTAACACAAACATAAATAAAGACTTAGTATTTCTATAATTTTGAGAATCCACAAATCTTTTAAAAGAACATAAACTAACATTCTAAACAACACCAAAACATTACAACTGCTAACACACATGACTCTACACAGATTTGCATCCATTAAATCTTTTCGGAAAAGAAGATATCCTGAATCCATAAATGAACCAATTGATGGAGTTGGGATTGCAAGAAGAAGAAAAAGAGACTTTTTCAAATCAATGTTTGTACATGAATCATTGGAGACTGAGACAGCCACCCTAGTATCAACGGGTACCATGACAGATAAATCTAAGGCCAGTGAGAATTCCATAGTAATTACTAGCTCAAATGGTTCTACTACAAACACCGTGTATTCCAACGAAGATAAGGTGTTGACATTAGATCCACATGCTGTGGATACATTAGACTTAGTAGACCCATTCACAATTGAACAATCAGCTAAGATCAACACTATAAACAAACAACCTTCTACCACTACAGACAACAAACTTGATGAACCATCATTTGGCTCATTCCATTCAAGATATAACCATTCATACTCCATAGAACCACCACCAAAATATTTGTCTAAGTCCCAACATGCTAAATGGGAAAGAAGCCAGATGTTAAGACATACTGCTTCTAGATATGACTTGACCCTGTTAAAATCCAAGAGATCACAAATTTTGGAAATTAAACAGACAGGAGAATCACCAGAACCACCAGAATCACCAGTATTCTCAAGAGCTCAATCTAGACAAGATATAAATGTTTTAACTGATTGCGATGATCTGACTGATGAGTCTAATTCTTTTTCGGTGGATGATAATACTCAACCAGAGGCTAAAGTATATAATAAGGATAATCAATTAGTAGCCAGTGTTTCCACCTTTTTCAAAAGTATGGGAAGTCTATTCACAAATCTCAGCCCAGTCAAGCTGAATCAAGACAAACCAGGAAATGTTACTGATAATAGTCCTGATAACAAATCACATATTTCTGCCGATAAATCACACATTTCTGCCGATAAATCACACATTTTAGCAGAGAAATCACATTTATTTCTCCCATCAACTAGCTTAGATTCAACAGAGATGTCCAAACCAGTGGCAATTCAAAGACCATTTGAGGCATCTAGTCACTTTGATCCATACAATAAATCATTTCAGTTTTAATATATAAACCCCACAGAACCGTATCACTAGCTGTAATGTCTATGAATTTGCACCCAAGTTAATCTCAAGCAGCAGCACCATCAACTCAGATGGGTCGCACACGCTTATTTATGTATTTTTTTTTTTTCATTTGAGACTTCGTGCTCGCTTGTACTCTTACTTAAAGACAACCATCAATCATAAACCCATCATCAAACCATGAACACATTTGACTTTGTTGAGTCAGTAAAATCACAATGGATCTTTAAGCAATGGTTTAAAAAGGAACACCAGACCCAAAAACCGCCTTCAGAATCCCCAGGACCTCTTGGAAACAGATTGGTTGTAAATAAAAACCTGGACTTGATTTATGCGGTAGAAAACACCATTCGATTTTGTTTCATCAATTCCACCAATAAAAACTATCGACTTCTTAAATCGACCACCACCCCCTTTGATATCCAAGAGATTGGATTAAACAGTCTGGGTACTTTCTTATACTCGACCGATTTCAAAACAGTGGTAGTTCAAGATGTGCCTACTAATGGGGATAGTACTCCTTATCTGCATAATAGTAAAGAGACCTATGAATTGAAAGGATTAGATGCTAATAGTCATATAAAAAAGATTATTTGGAATGATAGAGTTGCAAGAGATCTTTCATTGGTGGTGTTAGAAGACAGTAATTTTATCAAATTATACGATTTAGCTAGATCAGAATCACCAAGAATTACAATTAATTTGAATCAACAACCAAGTTTTCAAGGTCAAAAAGCCACTTCAATTTCATATGGATCTTGTAATAATCTAATAGGAGGGTTGACTTTATATATTACTACCGAAAGTTCTAAGGTGTTTGCCATTTATCCATTTGTTGCTAAAAAAAGTAAGATTTGTGTAACCAAAGAAGAAGTTGAAATCTCATTAGCTGAATCATATGATATTGAAACATTTACTCATAAAAATTTTCCATATCCAAGAGATGATGATATGAGTGAATCTATTGCTGGACAAATTGCATTTTTCAAATCTTTGAAATCTCAACTTAAATCTCCAGCTGAAGTAAGAATTAATTATAATAACGAAGAAATATTTTATTATACTGTTCGTCTTAAATCATCTTCATTAAATGATTTATGGGTTCAAGGTCCTATAGCTGATTTAAAAATGGGGGTCATTAGTGACATTTGTAATATTGGATTTAATGATGATATTTCTATATTACTGGTTATAAATAATGATAAAACCAATTTAACCGTCAAATTCCTTGGTCAATTAAAACCTCTTGTCATGAGATATGGTATTAAAGAAGACAGTATATTGATTAGACTTCAAGAATTATCGATGTCACTGGAGTCTAAGAAAATTGACCAATATTCAGAGGATGATGATTCAAATAATAAATCAGTAATTAAGCTTATTGATGACACAAAACCATATGCTAAACCAAAATTAGGATTTGGTTATGTGGACAGTGATTCAGAAGAGGATATCTCAGAACCAAATACTGCTGGCTCTGAGGATAATACACCACCACCATCTCAATTGCTGATTAAACCTAAGGATGATCCAGTTCCAAAACTGAATCAAATGTCTTATTATGTCCCATCTGAAGATGCTGATGAAGAATTTTTACAACAAAAATCAAGATATTGGTTACAAAACTTTGTTAATATTGATCAGGTTGGTATTGATATATTAGATTATCAACTCTCAGAACCACGCAGAATTATAAAATCTAATATTGATCCTAATAGATTCTTGATTTATACTAATGATAAGATTATTATTTGTACTCCAAATGATTGGATTGAACAAGCCACAGAATCACTCTTTCAATTAAATAAACACCAAGACAATAATCAAAAGTCATTAGAAATTTGGAATCATTATAGTTGTATTGATTATGATACTAAGATTAATATTGCGTTTGTTGAAGATAATTTGACTTATACTGGGGATTATGTTATTTCTGCTTCTTTTAAATTAGATAATTTTGTTAAGATGGTTAAAATTAAAGAATCCGAACCACCATCTATTAAAAAATTATCACTTGAAGATGATGAACCTTATGTTAAAATTGAAACGAAAATTAACAATAATATGTTATCAGACATTGAAACAGATTTACAAAAGATAAGGCCAATCAGCAGCAATAAATATGTTGTAAAAATCGGTGAGAATAAAACTAAGGCATTAGAAACATTGAATGAATTTTCTAATGAAGTATTAGAACAAATTCAAAATTTCTTTAATATTTTAATTAAATTGGATTTAAAAATCGCTTCTAATGTAATGGAAATGAAATTCCAAGTGGATCTTATGAAGAATTTATCAAATGTATCATTTAATGATGAGATAACCAGGAGAAAAATCACATCTTTAAAAACCAAACAATTGACTTTACATAAAAGATCAAAATTAATTCATAATAAATTAATCAAAAAAATGGAAGATATTCGAATCAATAAGCAAGTTCCGTTATCAGCTGAGGAAAAAAAATGGTTTAAGGAAATCAATCAAATCACTTCTGTAGTTGGTCAAGATAATACTATAGGCTTAACAAAGACTGTAAGTGAATTAGATAATCAAGTAGAGCATATTAAGAGCAATATGAAGTTTGAAGGATCAGAAAGCCAACAAATGCAGAAGATCCATCAATTACAAAAGAATTGGAAATCTATTAGCGATTTACGAGGGGTTAAGGATACTCTTAATAACCAATGGATTTCATTAAGTGCATTAAAATCTGATGTCGGTGAGCTTCTTGAAAATATAAAAGATAAGCAACTGGATTAAATCAGTGGAGATATTACAGTGTATAGAGGCATATAAAGAGGCGTATATATGCATGTGTATGTATGTATGTATGTATGTATGTACTATTTAATAATCTTGGATCAATGATATTTTGTCCCAGTATAATCATGCACATTCAACACCAACCCGTCATAGTATCTCTTATTAAATACATTTATTAAAGCATTGACCAGATCAGGTGACTTGAATTTCACAGTAACCACTGAATCCTTAGGAAAGAAAGAAATCTTAATGATATCATTAATATTATTCTTTAGTAATTCTTCATGAATATCAGCCTCTATGTCTAATTCAAGATTAGTGTCAGTAGTAAATTCATCAGATCGAAACATATTCTCTATGACAGCAATCTTGGAATAAAACTTTGATTTAATATCCTCCAGTTGTTGTTTAAATCTAGCTGGTTCCACTTTAATCATACTACCTTCAAATTCAGTTTCATGAACCATTTGAACTGATAATTCAACGGATTTTTCACTTTCATAGATTATTAAGGCTTCTCCTTTAAAATCTCCATTTTCATTATAGTACAATTTTATTCGAGGTGATTTGGAATTATCTAAGGCTATGGCTCCATATTTTTTAAATAAATCATTCAAAGCATCGATTGTAGTGGAATTAGAAAGATTAGTTACAAATATACCGGTTCCAGTATTTGAACTCTTCAACTTGTCCTTTTCTTGTTTGATTTCTTGTAACTTTCGCCTTTTTAATTGTTTGATTTCTTCTTTATTGGCTTCTTCTTCTAATTCTTCTTGGTCCATGATATGTTTAGTGATTTTAATCCATTTGTTAACTATAAAATTGTATTGGTATTCTGATGACTTACCATCTTGAATGTCGGTGAAAATCCACTGTTTGGTTTCTTTATCGTACAGAAGCCGTTCATCCACCAGTGTTAGTAGTTCTGGATTCTTTTCTATCTGGGAAGGAACTGGGGGTTTGTCGGGGAAGTCAGTCATGGTTTGTGAGTGGGTAAAGTTAATGGTGATGAAGTTATTAGAAGATGTTGAGAAATTTAGTGCGATAAGATGAAGTGATGAGATGAGAGAGTCGAGATAAGAGATGTCATGATACTAGTTTAATATGGGCTAGTTAACAACAAAGGCACTCATATATACGGTATATATACTATATAGCTATATACTATATCACTATTTTCCTTGTGTACTTCTAATCAGTTCTAAGAGAATCATACTTCAAAACAGCATTCATCAAAACTTCAAATCCTTCAGCAACTTGTTCAGGGCTAGAATATTCCGCAGGATTATGACTTACTCCATCTTTAGAAGGAATAAAAATCATCGAAGTAGGAACCTTGGAACTTGTAGCACAACTATCATGAGCAGCCCCACTAACCATCTTTAAAGTTTGGTCTTGTCCAAATAATTCAATGGCAGAAGATTCAACACATTCAATACAAGTTTGATTGAATTTGATAGCTTCAGTGGTAGTGATCAGCTCGAAATCAACCGAAAGAACATTAGCAGAACCTGCCTCTCCTTGTTGAACAATGTCAGTGAATTGTTCTTTATAATCATCAATGATTTGATATAATGACAGAGTTTCTACATGTCTAACATCAATAATAAATTCTACATGATCAGGAATCACATTAGCTACTTTAGGCATTATATCAATAACCCCTATAGAAACCAAACCATTATGTTTTTTAGCAATGTCATTACCACAACAGATCATTTTAGAAGCAGCCAATAAAGCATCCGATCGTTTATTCAATGGAGTGGTTCCAGTATGAGTTGATTTCCCCTTAACAGTTACTTTAGTCCAATTATAAGCTTGACCACCAATAACAATACCAATTTTCTTCTTTTGATCCTCTAAAACAGGACCTTGTTCAATATGAATCTCAAAATGACATTTTATAGGATTCTTTTGATAATCAACTTCCATATCACCTAAATATCCAATTCTTTCTAATTCATGTTTAACAGTAACAGGAACATCATCTGTGATTGATTTAAGGCGATAAATTTCTTCAAGTGATTTAATTCCACTCCAAACTTGTGATGACATTAATGATAAGGGGAATCTAGCCCCTTCTTCATTGGTCCAATTGATTATAGCTATGGGATATTGGGGAGTGAAATCATTATCTTTCATGGTTCTTAATAACTCCAATCCACATAATACTCCTAATACTCCATCATATCTTCCACCAGTGGGTTGAGTATCTAAATGAGATCCAACTGCAGTGGGAACACCTTTATTTTTACCGGGGTAAACCGCAAATATATTCCCTAATTGATCTATTGTTACTTGACATCCCAATGATTTGGTTTCTGATACAAACCAATCTCTTACTTGTTTATCAAGATCGCTTAATGCTAATCGACATACTCCAGTTTGTGTAGCTTCAGGGCCCCATTCACCTTTAGCACCCCATTTGGCAGTACCGTGAATGGTTTCAATTAATCTGTTAGGAGTAATTTTCAATGATTTGAACATTAGGGTGAAAGCTTTAAGAACCTTTAGGTTTTGGGTTTAAATAAGAGGTCATGGGGAGTGGGGAGAGGGAATTAGGGGATATAAATAGTCATAAAAGATACAATGGAAGAACTTCCGAGTTCCGTAATGTGCAATATTCTTGACACATTTTTTTATCTTATCAGGAAAAAGAAAGAGAGCAGATAAGCGGAATTCTAAAACCGGTATTTGGCACAAATACTCACTCACTCACTCACTCACTCACTCACTCACTCACTAGAGCACTCACCGCACTGCTTTATTTCTTGCATTAAGCCGGACCCGGAAATCATTCACATTTCTTAATAACATGTATAGAACTATGATTAAACCAACCAGGACGTTGAATAGATTATCTATAAGGCAATATGCCTCTAAATTTTCAGCTAAACCAATGCCATCACCTCCTAAGTTGCCCAAAGAACAACAAGAAGAATTTGAAAGATTACAGAAGATTGCAAACTCTCAATCAGCCATTGATGATTATAACCGGAAAATTCAAGCTGATGGTAGTCATGTGTCTAGTGAAAACACATCAAGTCCTGACCTTAAAACAGATATTGGTGGGTTTTCTACTAATTATTTAAAGACTATTCCAGAATTTGAAGGAGACGTCAATCCAAAAACTGGTGAAAAGGGTGGACCAAAGCAAGATCCTTTAAAGTATAATGATTGGGCATTTAATGGTAGAGTCACTGATTTTTAACACCACTTCTGAGCCAACAGAGTTAATATGAGAATTATTAAGAGAGATGTGGGCTATATGGTGAATGTATACGTATAGGTAAATGATATAGATTGTATAACTGAATGGATGACATTGTTCATGATCTGATGATCTTGAAAGGTATTGTTGCAGGCATGTTAATGATTGGGGTTGGGACTGGGATAGATACAGGGAAGGAGACCACTGGCATAGTAGGCGAATGTATGTTACTTATAAAGCTCTATACTATTGGATATAGCCATCATAGTATAAAATAACCTGGTAGAAATCCATAGACTATGTGCATTGGTGGTGGTCTGTCTCTCTCTCTCTCTCTCTCTCTTTTTCTCCAGATTTTCCATCTCATCTGAAAATTTTCAGACATTTCAGTCAATGGAATTTGATCCATTAGCATTCTTCACGCCACCAACGGGCCAGGAAATAGATGAAGTGGTGGTAATAAACCCTAAAGACAATATAATAAACAACCATATACCAAATGACCATATAAATGAATTTATCAAACCAGAGCCACCGGAAGATGATCATTTAATTCCTATAGATGTATTGGATCTACCAATGTTGACCCTAAAACCACCAGCTAATGTCATGCTATTAATACTTAAACTACTAGCTATAAATGAAGTATGGAACTTCAAACAAGATCAAGAAGATAAACATGACCCCATGATTGTTTTCCAAGATAAACAAGTGAATATTGATACTTTAGATGAATGTCTAACATGGTTATGCGATTATTGTCCTAGATTTAATAGTCAGTTAAAGTTGAGTGCCATACCCATATTGAGCTTGTCATTGAAGAGAAGCCCGTCCTATAATGATTGGCTTACTAGGATTATTTCTAATGAGTTGAAATGGCTTAATGATGATGATCGATCAGAGATCTATAAACATGCTAGTTTAAGAATCTCCGAAAATTGTGGAAGAACAGCCCAACCAGAATTGATTAGAAAGATCAAACTTGATAATATGGATAAGTTAGGAAGACAATATGTGAAATTAAAAGAACCATCGTTAACTAGTGATAACCTTGGATTAAAGACTTGGGGATCTTCCTTGATATTAGGACAACGATTAATTAATGATCATGATCCAATAGCCAACCACTTAAAGGAACCAATATTGGAGTTAGGATCTGGTACAGGTCTAATAGGGATCATATGTCTGTTATTAGGGTATAAGGATATATACGTGACAGATTTAGCCCCTATAATACCCAACCTTAAAGAGAATATCTTGGTCAATAATTTAGATGTGGATAATAATAATAATGACAATACTCTTGATACTGACATGAATCAGAAAATGGAAATGAATATGCATATAGAGGAATTAGATTGGGGAGATCCTTCCAAGTTTATTAGTAAATATCCCACCATTAAGTTCAATACAATTATTTTAAGTGACCCCATATATTCATCAGATCATCCAAAATTAATAGCTAATGTATTGAACCAGTTTGTGAATCCTGACACCCAAATCTTAATCCAAATTCCTTTAAGAAGGAATTACGGAGATATTAGGGATAAGTTATGGCAATTATTAAACGAGTTTCTTGTAGAAACTCGATGTGAATATCAAGTAGGATCTGATGAATTTGGGGATACTGAATATTGTTATAAAACGTTTAGATTAAAAGGTTCAGAGTAATGGGTATATTAACACACATATTAATACACAACGACATAAATAATCTATAAATAATCCTTCAAGGTTCTAATTCTATCGGCAGCATCTAATAAAAATTGATCATCTTTACAGACAGCAAATCTAATACAATTCTCTAAAGGGTTTCCAATTCTGGAATTTGGTTCAAGAAATTCAGTAGGAGGAATTCCAACTATACCTAATTCATTAATTAACCAATAAGCTAATTTGAAATCATTGGTTTTATTTTTAAATGATGAAGGGAATTCATAATCTTGGGGGACCTTAAGTTTCAGTAAATTGACCAATAAGAAGTATCCACCTGCTACTTCAGTAAAAGGTAAGCCCAATTCTTTAAATACACTGGTGAAGATCTCATACTTTTTAATATAATCATTTCTAGTCAATTTAAAATAATCATTAGATTCAGCCTTAATAAATGCTTCACTTACTGCTTGCTGTAAAGGAGCTGGACTAGAAAAACAAATTCTAGTATGAGCAGCCAAAACATATTTACTTAAATCAGCAGGTCCAATTACCCAACCAACTCTCCAACCAGTGGCAGCAAATGATTTCCCAGCAGATCCAACTGTTAATAACCGATCTTTTAATTCCGGTAAGCCTTTTAATGTAGCAGGCCTTGTAAAAATTTTATCATAAAATAAATTTTCATATACTTCATCACTCACTAAAATTAAATTATTTTCAATACAAATTTTCCCAATTTTTTCCAATTCTGTTTCATTGAAAACTTTACCAATAGGATTATGGGGAGTATTTATAACAATCATTTTAGTTCTATCGGTAATGACTGAATTTAATTGATCCCAATCAACTTCCCAATCATCTCCAGTAACATTTTCCCCTTCAAATTTATTAGGAAATTTAAAATTAACATATTTTACACGAGCACCAGTCATTTCAATATTGGGGATATACTGATCAAAGAATGGTTGGAATACTATAACTTCATCTCCAGGGGTTAAGAAACCAAAAAATGCCGATAAAAGTCCTTCATTGGCCCCAGTAGTGATAGTGATTTGATTTGATTCTATAGGATATCCAAAATCCTTAGTATACTTTTGCTTTAAGCTTTCAACCAAATTGGGATTCCCCTTAGCTGGAGCATATTGATTGAATTGAGGTTTAGTGATAGCATCATTTACAGAATCAAGAGCAAAATCGGGGGGATTATATGAGAAAAATCCTTGTCCCAAGTTATAAAGAGGTCTATTAGGATTGGTAGTAGATGCTTCTTGAGCAGCTTCATTAATCAATGACCAAATGTCTTTTTCTCCTTCTGGTTTATGGAAATACGGATTGTATAAAGTAGCTGGTGAATTCTTTGTCATTATGGATCTTATGGGGTTGACTCGTTTGCTAAAGCTGACAATTGATGTCTTAAAGTTCATATAAAGAGAGAGAGAGAGAAAAAAAACCCCCATGAGATTAAACTGTTGATTCGTTATCTGCGACGGAAAAACAAATTTCTTATCAGGACATTGCACGTGACGAGAGAGCTGAGGAGGACCACTAGATCATAGGAGGACCACTAGATCATAGGAGGACCACTAGATCATAGGAGGACCACTAGATCATAGGAGGACCATTAGATCATCAATATATATTATAGTCTCTATAAACTTAACTATTACCCAAGTTTTCATTCAAATAATAATTAATTAGAAGTCCCAAGACACCAATCTCTCCCATTAGATACTTGGATACTACACAATTTAGTCTCTAGCCAGTAATTTATTACCCCAGCTATTACGATACCTAAACTATCACTCATTCCTACTACCCCCATACTAAATTCTCTCTTATGTATGGGGGATTCTTCACTTACAGATACAAAAGTATTAACATAAGAAAACCCTCCTAAAAACCCCTCATATAAAATCAATACCAACAATAACCAAATGGTTTTAAATGGGAAATAATTCACCGATTGATTGATTAATATAACCACATTAATGAATTGTAAGATTGAGAAAATATATAAATTACGGAACCTAATCCCAAAATTAATAGAAGTTCTGGATATAAATACTCCTAATTGATAAAGAAACCCATACACCACATAAATGTCTCTAAAAGATTTAAATAACCATGAAGGTAGTTCATCTAAAGGGAACAATAAAGTAGGAGTTATTCCTTGATTAATTACATATTCTGAAATATACACAGAACATAATGGGATCATATAAGGTCTTAATAGTACCTTTATCTCTTTTACAGTTTTGGAGACATGTGATAAAGACGAAGAATTAATTTCTTCATTTGGATCTATTGAGGTGGGTAATGGGTCATACTGGGATATAGACGCAATAGTACTATCAGAATTTGATTTAGGCAACACACAATAGAATAAAATAATGAATCCAAATGGAATGATTGAAAATATTAATAATGTTATAGGCGTACTTAATCCAAATATATTGGTTAATAATAAAAAGACAAAACTGCCCCCTAAACCTGCCATACCAGTACCCGTTGAAAACCCTCCAATCGAATACAATTCATTGAAATAATGGGTTAATTGTAAGAATGTCAATTCACCTAATCCAGAAGATAATGATGCTAACGTAATTCCAAATATTTTAGATCCAATTGAATCAATAGCTGATAAACTAATAATCAACATCCCTATGGACGAGAGACCTACCAATGCCCAAATTCTTAATTGATAAGGAATTAAGTGAATAAAGAATGGAGCAAGTAGTTTGACAATGAAAGCTGGTAAGATATCTGCTAATAATACCACTGCTTTAGGGGTTTGAGTCCCTACTAAATCAATAGCGGCTGATAAGATTATTACATAAAGAATGTTATTGAGTAAGCCGAATCCAAAGAAGGAGATGAATATGAGTCGATTGTCTGATAGCATAAATGTCATTTAATGTGGAGAAGGAAGGGAAGGTAGTGATGGGGCTGAATGTTGTAGTGGAAGTGGTTGGATGTAGTTTATCTGATAGCAGTGTTTAGGTGAGAAACAAGGTGATTTAGATTGAGAATTTGTCGCGCAGTTGATAAGAGGAAGAGGGAGAGAACTGTGAATGGATGGAGGGGAGGTAACGGGAGAAGGAGGACAGGTAGTGGGATATGGGGATGGGACAAGGATGTAGGAGCAAGGAAGAAGGAATATTAGACATGGTGATATTAGATATGGGAGAATTGATTGGTGGATGGAGTTTACATTCATTTGAAGAAATTCACGTGATCATATCTTCCTCAGACATTTCAACTCACCCCTCGTAGTGGTAGTGTCTAGTGGTTATACTAGTTAGGGTAATAGTTAATTCGGACTTACAAGTCTGACGTCATATAGGTATGAGTACCCACACAATACGAGCTTTGCCCACATCCATACACCTACACCCATACACCCATACCGATAAACCCATACGCCATTACCCTACAATCTCTACAATCAACTGGAACATGACTCGTCCATATTTCAGGTCTTCGCAGGGTTGGTACCAGTAGTAACGGTGATGGCAGTGGATTCAGCCGCAGCAGAAGTCCTTAGGGTCCAGCGGCCATGTGGTTCCAGTACCCTTAATGGTTTCAATATTCCTAATGGTTCCATTACCTCCTGGACCCAGAACCTAAAATAGGTCCCACATGCTCGGGAACCCAATGCTACCACCTACCACCACCTACCAGCTGGAACTCTACAATCTCTACAATCCCTACCATCTCTACAATTCCTACAATCTCTACCACTTATACTTCCCCATTCACATCACCCCCTATAATAGAACCATAACACTCGCTACCCCACCACCACCCTCTTCATACCCTCTCCTCTCCGATCATATCATAATGATTCATTATGGCAACTCAAGCTACCTAAAAAAAATTTTTCACATTTGCCATGTCACGACCGCATAAAGTTAGTCATAATGAAAAAAAAAAAAAGATTTTGCAGTATATAAAAAAGGAAGCTAATCACTTTTAGAAAGTACCCCTCCATTATTTATTATATTAACGACAAGTACTGAAAAATGAGTAAAACCCCAATTCCAGAAGAATACGATGACACCAGAATATTAGGATACGATCCTTTGATTCCTCCATCTCTTTTACAACATGAAATTAAAGCTAGTAGAAAGAGTTTAGACGTTGTTATAAAGGGAAGAATTGAAAGTGGAGAGATTTTGAAAGGTAGAGACGATAGATGCTTAGTTATTGTAGGACCATGTTCTATCCATGACCCAGCCACTGCTTTAGATTATGCTGCTAGATTAAAGAAATTATCCCTTGAATTAGAAGAAGATTTAGTGATTGTCATGAGAGCTTATTTAGAAAAACCAAGAACTACTGTTGGATGGAAAGGATTAATTAATGATCCAAATGTCGACAATACTTTTGATATCAACAATGGGTTAAGAATAAGTCGTCAATTATATGCTGATTTAACCGAAAAGGCTGAATTACCAATTGGATCTGAAATGTTAGATACTATTTCTCCTCAATATTTTAGCGACTTTTTAAGTTTTGGTGCTATTGGAGCTAGAACCACTGAATCTCAATTACATAGAGAATTAGCATCAGGGTTATCATTCCCAATTGGATTTAAAAATGGTACTGATGGGAATTTAGGAGTAGCTTTAGATGCAGCCCAAGCTGCTTCCAAAGGACATCATTTCATGGGAGTTACCAAGAGTGGAATGGCTGCTATTACTACTACTAAAGGTAATGACAATACATTTGTTATTTTAAGAGGGGGTAAAAAAGTTACTAATTATGACGTTGAATCAGTTAAAGCTGCCAAAGAAGCTATTGGTAAAAGTTCTGATCCTTCTACTAAATTATTAGTTGATTGTTCTCATGATAATTCTCAAAAAGATTATAGAAATCAACCAAAAGTATTAGCTACTATAGCTGATCAAATTTCTAAAGGGGAATCTTCTGTTATTGGTGTTATGATTGAATCTCATATTAATGAAGGTAAACAAAGTATGCCAGGTCCTGGTGAAGATAAATCAAGTTTGAAATATGGGGTTTCTATCACTGATGGTTGTGTCGGTTGGGATACTACCGTTGATATGTTACGTAATTTAAGTAAAGCAGTTCAAGCCAGAAGACAATTAAATAAGAAATAAGAAGATTGGTGAAAATTCAAATCAAAACTTAATCCCGTAAATAGAGTGTAATATATAATTTCAATTTATTCCAATTGTTTCTATTTACTCATTCATTCAGTCATGGCTATTTTGTAGGCGACTCCATGGGGCTGATTTTATAACAATCTCTTTAACTTCTTCATTGGTCAACTTGGATCCATCAGTGATGGCTTTAATGAAATCTTGAAGGGTGGGATTGGTGGTACCATAATTATTCTTTTGATTAAAGGGATTTCTGCCAACTCTCTTCTTCAATAGTGGATCTTTTATCCCATACCAATCTTGTTGGAATAGTTTCACAGCAAATTGATATTCACTGTTATCCAATTCTTTGAAATATGCCTGATGAATTTCTTGTGGGGGAGTAGGACAATTTCCTATATATTCAACCAGATCAAGAGGATAGTTCAATGCTTGTTCCAAGTGATATTTCAAAAACCTGGATCTCTTAAATTCAAATCCTATGATGGTGATATGTTGAGGATAACATCCTGTTACTTCATAGAATCTACAAATCAGATAAATGACATTTTCAAATGAATCTCTAGCATAATTTTCAAGGATAATTCTTGATTTATAGGAGTCAATAGCAGATCCCATCACCAGGTTTAATAAATTTAAATAAGATTGTGACTCACTTAATTGGATATCTGCTTTTGTTTGACCACCAGAAGGCATCAAAATACTATTAGGATCTGTAGTTAATAATTGGAACCCTTTTAAAATATGGTCTTTAAAACATAGATGGTCTTTACCCTCAAGTTGGAATGGAGCCAATAACCATTGATTATAATCATCTCCACTGGAACTATTACCAATACTGAAGCCATTATCTGGAATATCACCTTTCCAGATCCCATGACAGGGTACAATTATCAAATGGGTGTAGTTCATAATACCTACAATAACACTGATTGGATTTTTCACCTGTCGCAGCTGTTCACCTGTCGCAGCTGTTCACCTGTCGCAGCTGCTCATTTTAAGAAACTACCGAGTCCCATATTGTGGCTAAGTGTAACCTGGTGCATGTAATGATAACACACAACCAATGCCTTCCAATGACAATAAGCAGCTACCACCACAAACACATGAAAAATCTGATGTGAGTGTCCCCAGATATCAAAGGTTCCTACATGATGTTGATGATCTTTGTGTGTAAATCTCTCTGGAACTCTCATAGCATATAACACAGCACCAGTGATATAAAATACTCCTTCACTAATAAGCCAACCAAGTCCAGAAATCTCTCTAGTAACACTGACTCCATATTTATAAATCCCAACTACAATTGGTAACAGTCCTGATAACCCAAATAAAATAAACATAGTAGATCTAATAGGCCTATAAGCAGCAGATGAGAATTTTGGGTCCAAAGTGAAAAAAGTACAGATTGATCCAAGACCAAGGAAAATCACTGTAAAAGTGTACTTCCAAAAGTTGTCATTCACATAAGCAAATAAAACTATAGAAATCAATGAACAAGTGATCAAGATTATTATTCCAAAATAATCTAGTTGATTGCCAAATCTTGATACTTTATGAGAATGAGATTTCAAGCAGTGAAAGATCGAAGACATGGATAGACAGAAATTAGCAGCTAGTCCAAATTGAAGGAAATTCAACCATTCCCATAATTTCAACGAATCATCATAAATGGGAAGATGATACTTTAAATAATAGACTAACGCAGTCATAAGAATTAGTGATGGTAATAAATGACTATAAATGTTCCCGGTTTCATTATGAACGTAAAGCAAGGAGCCCAAACTCTTCTTATAGGAGTAAGTTCCTTTGACGTAACCTGACCGAATGAAATGGTTATCTTGTTGCCATTCTTCAAGTTCATGGTAAAAGCTTAATTTGTTGGGGTTGAGTGTAGTAGAATTGGGGTGAGTTTGATGTGAATCAAGGGGAGTTGTTTCGGTGGTTTGAGGGGATGAAGATTGAATTGCCGTTGTTTTAGAAGTGGAACTGAGGTTAGGAGTAGGAGGGTTTGATTTGTCGGAGTGCATTCTTTGTGTCAATGAAGGGGTGGGATCCATGATTGTGGTTTATGATTTTTGATGGTATAAGGTGATAAATTTGGGAGGGCGACATTTTCGCAGCAAGTTGATGGGGTGGAGAAGTAGAGAATCCGGTGATTTTGAGAGAGAGAGAGAGAGAGGGAGAGAGATAGACAAACAGACACACAGAACGGTTCAATCCATACATTATAACCTCTTTCTATTTAAAACTTGGTGGGATCGATTCACATATCCCCGAATATACCTTTAGCTTCTCATCTATATTAATAGTATCTCTCTTCTTCTTAATCTGTATCGCCTTATTGAAAATATCTCCGGTATAAAATACCTTCCAATCAGATTCACTCTTAGCCATTGATCCCATACATCTTTCAAAATACCATTTGTTAATAGGATTTGATTTTCTAGATCTCCAAATTAATTCATCAGGATTACTTTGAACGATTAACTTAAAAATAATATCAGCTAACCCAGGTAACCCTTGATTTTTTTTAGCCACAGCAAATTTATCTAAATAAGGGACATGAACATCATTAAATGGTTCATTAGTGATGATAGCACTACCATCGTAGTCACCTACTATAATAATGGTGGCTATAGTATGATTAATTCTATTCATATAAGATTCCACATCAAGAGGCTTGCCAAATGAATCTTCAATTAAGTCAAAGAATTTCTTCTTATCAATCAAATTATCATTAATTAAATTCTCAAGATTAAAATCATTAGGATAATTCCGAGGTTCTAGAACCGTAACATCCATACCTTTCTTTAAAATGGAGGTAGATAATGTAGGAGTTCTATTAAATGCCAGGGGTAATGATGACGATATAATAGGTCTATCAGTTAATACATTATAAATAATAGGATTTAATTGATCATCATTAATAGAGATGATTTCTGGAGTGGTAATAATCCCGGTAGTTTCATCATTATTGGTGATTTCATTAATGCTAGTTAGTAAAGAATCCATCATTTGTAAGTTATTTAGATGGAGTTCTCTAACATTAGGATCTAAAAACCCAATGAATAATTCCGATACAATATCGGAGTATTCTTGGGATAAATTAATAAATACATGACTAGTTTGATTTCTTTCAATTGAGGGAATCCCACCATTTTCATCAATTATGACAATTTTTTCAATTGATAATAAGTCTTGTTTAACATTATTTTGGTCATTACTGGTTAAAATGCTTTTACATAGTTGTAATAATAAAGTGTCAGATTTGATGAATTTTTGGGTAGATGACTTCCCATCAAATACCATTGGTTGAATTATGGGAACAAAATCTTGATATAAGGGGATTAAGATTTGTTCTAAACTATTGATATGTAATTGATCAATGGTTTGGTCATGATGATTTGGTTGATGGAATAAACTTCGAATAATTCGAGGATTAATCTCCTTTAAATGGTCCAATAGTTTATTTCCTTGATTAATCAACGCCAATTCATTTAACTTAAAATCATCTAACAATTCATTATCATGATCCATTACTATGATTGGACTAATCCCAAGTCCCATTAATCTCTTAAGGGTCTCTTGAATTCCTTGCCAATATTTCTTATCAATACTAGAATATTGAAGTTTAAAGATGGCCAATCTCAAAGGAATCTTTTCTAGTTTATTTTCATCTTCATCATATATATTAGAAAATGGATTCTTTTGTTGTAGATATCGATTGACGAATAGATTTCTTTGATAATTTCGATTTAAGGAATTTGAGTCATTATATTTGAATTGATTTTGGTACTTATTTAAATAATTTTTTGTTTCTCTTTTGGTGGCGGTGGATTTGAGGATGGAAAGAATTAAGTTTCTTTTGGAGTTGGTTTTGATTTCATGTGATTTTAAGTTCGATATGAACTGTTTATTCAATGGTGGTTTGTTCATAAAGGTTGTAGATGTTTGAGGTTTTCCAATAAGTGCTCATCAATGGATCAATGGGTGAGATTGCGCGCGCGAGAAGAAGTACCAGAAGAAGAAGACAAGGCTAAGGGCATTGTAGACGATACCCAAGTTCCATGTACACCACTCTACCACTACTCTACCACACACACTCCTTACCTACTCCTCGTCGTCTAACTCAATCTCAGGATTCTCTTCCTCTATAGTATCATGAAGCTCCCGTAATCGATTCATCACCGATAACATAAATGACCGCACTTCATTTATCTCCATCAATGATAATCCATTCAATGCAATGTTAGATTCATTAACTTCCTTTAACCCCTTTCTAGTCTTGACCTGTCTAATTTCTCTTAAATCTTGTAGTAAAGATCTTAATTGGTGGGAAGCATCAGGCAAATCATCAGGAGCTTTAGCTAATAACATCTTACTAACCTCAATCCAATTCCACGGTAAATCACTAAAAGCCATAGGACTTTTCATTTCTTGATCATATTTCTCTTTGAGGTAGATTAAATTTAGCCAATCCGGTGGAACAATATTACATTTCCCCTGGGATTTCAAGATAAGGGCCACCCAAATAGGAACTTTCTCTCTTCGTAAGGCTCTAAGATTGGGGATTTTTGTGCCGATTAGTTGAATAGATTTCATAGAATATCTCGGTAAGATTTGAATATATTCATTTTCAGCAAGGAAGTTTATTTCTGAAGGGAGGAGGTTTTGTTTTAGTTGAGAAGGCAACAGCATTATAAAGAATGGAATAGGATGCAATAGAGTAGTGAAATATATCACTATAGTTATAATGGATTTTTGTACTAACAATCTCAAACGCGTGAAATTTGAGACTCCGAAAACTTGACCAGACCAGACCAGGACGTGCCACAACCTCAGGCCAATACCGTCCCATTCATCATTATCATACATTACTACATACACTAGTAATACACTTGTGTTAACCAGGTAAATACATCTATAAACTCATCATCACTCTCATCATTATTATCATAGACTTGTATAGAATTGATCATCCCAAAACAATGAATCATATTATCCAACAATTCTCCATCTTTATAATTATTTAAAAAATTAATCTCTCGACCACTCATATCTTTTGAACCACCAAGTTTAGGTCTGACATTTATAAATGGCTGAATAATCACATCTTTAAACGTATTAAGCAATAACTGTTCAATCTGAATCTTAGCTTCAATTATGAGTTGATTCTCATTAATACTACTAAAACAATTCAATATAAAGAAGAATATCTTAGTTTTGAAATATAACCATTGACCATTCAATCGAATCCATTCTTTACTTAAAGGATCCAATTCATCTTTTATAGTGATTTTGAAATCTTTAGCAAACAATCCAATGAGTTTATGAAAGAATCCATTTAAATCTTGAATGATTTCTCTAGCTTTTATATCATTTGATTCTTCTTCCAGCAGATCAAACATTAATTGATTAGAATAATTATCTCTTATATAATTGGAAATATCTTCTTCGGTCATAATTAATTGACACCCTCGAAGTCCATTAGATAACTTTTTTTGTTGAGATGATAGAATGATTGGTTTAAATAATACAAATAATGTATTCCAAAATCTTAAATCATCAGTGTATTCTTCTTCTAAAGAAACAGGACTATTAGGTAATTTCAGTTTTAAGAATTGATCAGCGGGGACAAATAATTTTTTATACAGTTCCATATCATCAAAATCGTCATCATCAAGAGAATAGTTGGGGTCAGTGAATTTAAATACTTGTGCAAAATTTGAATCGGTGACGGTGGAATTGGAGTTATTTGAGGATAAGGTTATGGAATTTCTAATGGCTGGTTCTTCAAGAACATCCATAAGGTTACCACGATGATGGTGATGATGAAGGTGGTGGTTAGGACTCGATGAATTAGCACCGGTTAAATTATTATTAGTAGTAGAACTGGAACGATGAAATAAATTATGCAATGTGGTAGAAACCGGTGAACTCACTGACGATTTTCTGGTTAATGGATTAGGAGGTTCTCGTAGACCATTAATATCTGTTTGTACCGTTAATTCTTTAGGATTCTTACTCTTTCGTTTATTCATTTTCCCCAATCTAAACATATTAGAAGGTCTTCGTTCTAATGTAGGAGAGGGTCTTTCTGGTATTTCATCGTCCGAGGTTCCTGTTATTGCAGGTTCATCAAGGGCCGTGTTAGATCTATTTCTAGTGAATAATCGAGTTAAAGCATTTGCTTTAGGGTTATTTGAAGTGGTAGTGGTATTGGTAGTGATTGATCCTGATGAATTATTGGTGGAAACCGAGGAATTTGTGTTTAATTTCTTTAGGTTTGTGAATCCTACGCTGGATATTTGGGACGATGACCCACCAAGAGGCTTTGGTCCGCCTGATGGGGATGCGCTAGGGTCATCAGCCATTGTGGAGGGATGATGGTGTGTTTGTGTGAAAGGGTGGAAGGGTGAAAGGGTCTATAGGTGTTAAAACTGATAGGTGTAGAAAGACTGGGGTATTAAGAGGATGGGAGAGTAGGACGCGCGCCATAGAAGGAAAGACAAGACAGACGGTAAAGAGAAGCAGGTCGCAATCAGACAAGAGAGCAGAGAGCAGAGAGCAGGCGCGCCACGCTTCCGCAGTTTGGAGACCTCTGCCTCGGGCTTCTTGTTCGGGGTTACCGCATCCAGGTTAAATAAAAACATAAATAAACAACTTGAAAATTCAATCTAAACAACTCTACCATTTAACTACAACACTCTTTAATCTCTTGCTCACCTATCAATATCAACAGGTTCTTCTTCAATCATGCCAGGACCCTTTGATGATGAAAACCCCTTCAATGATAAACCCTCATACCCCAATGCTGCTTTCATAGATAGAACATCTCCTAGAAGATTTAGAACGGATGGATTCTCCGGCGAAAGTGATGACGATGACGACGATGAAAGAGATGCATTTATGGCATTCCCACAATCAGGCGTTCATACTAGACAATCTCCAGATATCTTCACTAGAAGTGGAAGAGGAAGAGTTAATCCAACTAGGAATCAAGCTATGAATCCAAGCATGAGTGCTAATAATCTTCTTCAAAATGCTCCCAATTTACAGTTTAACAATCAAACTCCTAGAGCTCAATTCACTTCTAGAGAATCACCTAAGCGTCAAAAGGAAACAGGAATTCCTATTACTGATATGAATGATGATTATAGTGATGATAATGAATCGATTAACTTGACGGGATCTCCACATAGATCATCACAATATGGGAGATCTGTTAACAGTAGTCATAGAAGTGAACGATTCTTAGAACCACCACAACCCATTTTTTCACCAGAAACATATGCGGAAGCCAATCCGTTTGGGGATGGTGATGGGGATGTCAATGGTGGTGCTGGTGCTGGTGGTGCTGGTGCTGCAGATGATACTCGTGATGATGATGACGATACCATTACTGGAAGAGATAGTTATGATTATGAATCATATCAGAAAGCCCATGACTTAGAGCAAAGATCATTATATTCTGATTCCACTGCTTACCATTCATCCATAGGTGATTCAGGATCGAATGCCAATTCCAATAATACTGAAAGTGAATATTTTGGAGCCTCAATTGATTCAGATATGATGCACAACATTAAGAATGGATATCATCCTAATAGAGAAAAGACCACAACTAGACGGAAAGTTAGGTTAGTAGATGGACAATCTGGGAACTTGGTATTAGAAAATCCAATTCCCGAAGAATTAAGTAAAGTTTTAACTCGGACTGAATCACCATTTGGAGAATTTACTAATATGACATATACTGCTTGTACTTCAGAACCAGATGATTTTATTCAAGAAGGTTTCACTTTAAGAGCTGCCAAATATAATCGAGAAACCGAAATTGTCATTGGGGTAACTATGTATAATGAAGATGAATATGCGTTTTCAAGAACTATGCATTCAATCATGAAAAATGTCGCCCATTTATGTACTAGAAATAAATCAGCAGTCTGGGGAAAAGAAAGTTGGAAGAAAATCCAAGTGATTATTATTGCTGATGGTAGAAATAAGGTTAATGAATCAGTATTACAATTATTAACAGCCACTGGATGTTATCAAGGGAATTTAGCTAGACCTTATGTTAATAATAAAAAAGTTAATGCTCATATTTTTGAATATAGTACCCAAATTTCTATTGACGAAAATTTAAAATTTAAAGGGGATGAAAAAAGCTTAGCACCAGTGCAAGTGATGTTTTGTTTAAAGGAGAAGAATCAAAAGAAAATTAATAGTCATAGATGGTTATTTAATGCGTTTTGTCCAATTTTAGATCCAAATGTGGTGGTATTACTTGATGTTGGAACTAAGCCAGATAATCATGCTATTTATAATCTTTGGAAAGCATTTGATAGAGATTCTAATGTTGCTGGAGCAGCAGGAGAAATTAAAGCCATGAAAGGGAAAGGGTGGATTAATTTAACTAATCCATTAGTGGCATCTCAAAATTTTGAATATAAAATGTCCAATATTTTAGATAAACCATTAGAATCTTTATTTGGATATGTATCGGTTTTACCAGGGGCCCTTTCTGCTTATAGATATATTGCTTTAACTAATCATGAAGATGGGACTGGTCCATTAGCATCATATTTTAGAGGGGAAGATTTATTGAATACTGCCAAGACTCATTCAAATACTAAAAAGAATTTCTTTGAAGCTAATATGTATTTAGCAGAAGATAGAATTTTATGTTGGGAATTAGTGGCCAAAAGAAATGAAAATTGGGTGTTAAAATTTGTTAAACTGGCAACTGCTGAAACAGATGTTCCTGAATCAATTGCTGAATTTTTATCACAAAGAAGAAGATGGATTAATGGGGCATTCTTTGCTGCTTTATATTCTTTAAAAAATTTCAAGAAAATTTGGTTAACTGATCATTCATTTGCTAGAAAGTTTTGGTTGCATTTTGAATTTTTATATCAAATTGTGGTATTAATATTCTCATTTTTTTCATTAAGTAATTTTTACTTGACGTTTTATTTCTTAACAGGAGCTATTATCAATGATTTAGATGGAGGATTTTGGTTATTCACCATTTTTAATTATCTTTGTATTTGTGTGTTGACGTCGTTGTTCATTGTATCAATTGGTAATAGACCCCATGGATCTCGAAATATTTTCAAGACATTGATCATCCTATTAACAGTATGTGCCCTTTATGCGTTGGTGGTTGGATTTTATTTTGTTATTAGTACTATTCAAAGATTTGGAATGGGAGGTTCTAGTGCTTACGTGTTTGTAAGTATAGTGGTATCGTTGTTATCAACATATGGATTATATACATTGATGTCCATTTTATATTTGGATCCATGGCATATGCTTACATGTTCAGTACAATACTTCTTAATGATTCCATCATATACTTGTACTTTACAAATCTTTGCCTTTTGTAATACTCATGATGTTTCATGGGGGACCAAAGGAGATAATAATCCCAAAGAAGATACTCACAACCAATATATCATTGAAAAGAATGAAGAAGGAGAATTTGAAGCGGTGGTCCTTGATGTTAATATTGATGAAATCTATTTGGAAACCTTGTATAATATTCGAGCCAAAAGATCTAATAAAAAAGTATTGAGTGCCAATAAAGGTCCAGCTCCATTAGATGGAGAAGATTATGCTAAAGATGTTAGAACCAAAGTGGTATTAATTTGGATGCTTAGTAACTTGGTTTTTATCATGACTATGTTACAAGTATTTGAGGCTGGTGAGACTAGACAGAATTATTATTTAGCGTTTATCTTATGGACGGTAGCTATATTGGCATTTATAAGAGCATTCGGATCATTTGGATATTTGTTAACTTATTATGCGAGAATTATGGTGGAGACCAAGAGTAAATGGCAGCATAAGAGACAGGGTTATAATCTTCCTAGTGCTAATAGATTGAATTAGAGGAGAAGGAGAAGGACAAGGATAAGGATAAGCTGGGGTGAATTGGTCACCTAATATAAATAAATACATATATAATACCCGTTAGTTTTATTTTTAATGAACGATTTATTGCAAGAGAACGCGAGGAAGAGAGAAAAAATGATTGCAAAATGTCGTACTCTCACCAGAACCCACTACCCACACCTACCCACTACCCACAACTAATCATCGCGACATGGTGGCTATTTGCTCGAATGAAAAATTTCATCAACATACGACCAAATTCTGAATTCCATACACCGAATCAAATCAAATTCAAAACATTCTATCATGGTTGCGTTGGAAAGAAAGAGAAAAAGCTCAAGCACCCCAGAAGCCACCGGCAATGGAACTGCCAAAAAACAAAAATCCATAACCACCTCCTCTAATATCTTACACTCGTATTCCAAATTAACTACTATTAACTCAGTTCCTCAACCTAAAACTACCCCATTAGACATTTTTGTATGGGGGACCGGATCCATTTGTGAATTAGGATTAGGACCTAGTGCTAAAAATAAAGAAGTTAAAAGACCCAGATTGAACCCCTACTTGGTAGGAGATCATGTTAAAGACCATAAAATGGTTGATTTTGCCGTAGGAGGAATCCATACATTAGCATTAGATTCTAATAATAATGTTTGGTCTTGGGGTGGTAATGATAGTGGGGTGTTAGGTAGAGATACTAGTAAAGTCAAAGAACAATTAAAAGACATTGATGCTCAAGACAGTGATGAAGATGAAGATGGAGATTTAAATGAAGCTGAATCTACTCCTGGGATGGTTGAAAATTTACCCCCAGGGAAAATTGTTCAATTATGTGCTACTGATAATTTAAGTGCTGTATTATATGATAATGGAGATGTATGGGCATGGGGATGTTTTAGAAACAATGAAGGATTATTAGGGTTTTTAAGAGATGAAATTAAATTACAAAGAACTCCTATCAAGATTGATCAATTGAAAAATGTGGTTCAATTAGCTGGTGGGAAAGATCATATTTTAGCTTTAGATATTAAAGGAATTGTGTATGCTTGGGGGAATGGACAACAATTCCAGTTAGGAAGAAAGATTTTAGAAAGACATCGGTATAGAGCATTAGAACCTCAACAATTTGGCTTATATAATATCAAGTATATTGCTAGTGGTGATTTCCATTGTTTTGCTATTGATCATGAAGATAATGTTTATGCTTGGGGATTGAATCAATTTGGTCAATGTGCTTTAACCAATTCCAGAGGTGAATTAGAAGATGAATCATTGGTGACTAAACCTACCTTGATTGATCAATTGTCTAAAAAGAATATAGTTGAGATTGTAGGAGGAGAACATCATTCATTGGCATTAACCAAATCAGGTCAAGTGTTTGGATGGGGGAGATATGATATGAAAGAAGTTGGGATTCCTAAAGATCAATTACCTCTGTCAGTTTTTAAAGATGCTCATGGTAGAGTAAGAGCTATTCCAATTCCTACTCAATTGAAATTTGGTAAGAAGGCTGATGTTGAAGTGAAGTGCAAGAAGGTTGGATGTGGATCACATCATTCATTTGCGGTGACTGATGATGGGTTTGTATATGCTTGGGGGTTTGCTGATACTTATGGGCCAGGGTTAGGGCCATTAATGGAGGATGTAGACACTCCTACTAGGATTGTTAATACTGCTACCAAGTATCATGATATTTTACTTATTGGAGCCGGTGGTCAATTTTCTGTTAGTGGTGGGGTTAAAATGGATGAGGAAGTTGGCGAAGATAGACTTGAAAAGTATGAAGATATTGATGAATAGAAAAGTTGTATAGAGATTGGTTTAATATATATTGAGGTATAATTTAGGTTGTATTGTTGGTGATGGGGGTGAAAGGATGTTTGCTGTAGATCAAGACGGAATTTCCTGGACGTTTGTAAATCATTTAGGAAAATCCCTCTGTTAACCGTAATAACGGAAGATCGCCATGATTGTCCCCATGACGCCTCTTCAATGGTATACCAGGGTATAGCAGTACTGCTTTAATGCTAGTCCTAAGGTCTCTCTAATCTAGTGGCCCTATAACCTCATGAGCACACACCCTGTTCACGTTGTAACCGCCTTCCTCTAATAGGTCCCATAACCCCTTCCAGATATTCGTATTTGTATCTCCATCGAATTATCAGTTCCTCAGTGCCCCACAAAAAGTTTATTTTCCTTGGCTTTTATGTCACCTGTACGACATTTAACCCCAACAAAGAAAGTGTGTTCCTTTTGGACCCTTAAAGCCCGGCGTCAGCGACTCCGAAATAACTTGTGAACAAGATTTAACCCTGTTAAATTGTTGTTCAATATAGGATACGTAAGCCTTTGGAACCTTTGGACTGCCATCTATAGCGACTCACCACCCCCGCATCATCTATCCATAACTCTAATCCTAATGTTGTATAACTTACTCATATTTTACTAAGGAGGGTTAAGCCATTGTCTCCCCCACCGGAACCTCAGAACCCCCATAAGGCTTTACTCTCCTGGTTACAGATAAACCCGTTTCCTACGACATTGTGTTAAGAAAGGTCTAGATCACTATAAATGGTTTGATAACAAAATCACCTTACCAATCCGAATTTTTGTGGGGGGTACAATGGGTGTCTATGTGGAGTAACTAACGTTCCAACATTTTAATGTCCAAATATAAAAACCCCCACAAATCCCACCCACCTCCATCAAATATTCATCAGTTAACACCATGAATGAAGACAGAGCAGAACATGCCAAAAGGCAAATTTTTAATGAAAAACCCGACTTGTCGTCGGCAGCTATGATCCATTACGCTAAAACCAGAATTACTAGCTTATTTGATATCCCTATCAAAAACTCAGATTATACCGTATGGCAAACCCTTAATCCAATCCCAGCTTTAAAAGAAGTTAGCTCATTACATTGGAATTTTTACTTCCTTGGATTTTTCGGCTGGACCGTTGATTCTATGGATTTCTTTTTAGTATCAGTATCAGCATCTCAAATTGCTGCCACTTTGGATGTTTCCATCACCCAAATTACGTGGGGGATTACTTTGGTATTAATGTTTAGATCACTCGGAGCAGCTATATTCGGGATTCTAGTAGACTATTATGGAAGGAAATGGCCATATATATTCATTCTTTGTACATTTGTAGTGATTGAAATCGGGACAGGATTTGTTAATACTTATGCCCAATTTCTCGGAATTAGAGCTGTTTATGGAATCATGATGGGGGGTTTATATAGTGCATCATCAGTTCTTGCATTAGAAGATCTTCCTACTAGATCAAGATCAATTCTTTCAGGATTATTCTTACCAGGATATAATTTAGGATATATCTTTGCTGCTGTGTTTTATAGAGCTTTTAGATTTACTTATAAAGAAGGAGAAGGATGGAGATCATTATTTTGGTTTTCTGCTGGAGTCCCAGTAATTTTAATTATTTGGAGATTATTTTATCCAGAAACTCAAACATATCTTAAAATTAAACAACAAAAAATTATTTTTGCTGAAGAAGAAGCAAAGAAAAATCCTAATGCTAATTGGTTTGAAAGACATTTTGATAAATCAATTTGGATGACTATTAAAACCGAATGGTTATTATTTATTTATTTAATTTTATTAATGTCGGGATTAAATTTTTCATCCCATGGATCTCAAGATCTTTTCCCTACTTTATTGGAAAAACAATATTATAAAGGATCTGATGCTATTACGGTTATTATGGTGGTATGTAATTTAGGAGCTATTGTAGGAGGGATTTTCTTTGGTCAATTAACAGAATTATTGGGGAGAAGATTAACTCTTATTATATGTTTTATCCTTGCTGGATGTTTTACATATCCATCGTTTCTTTCAACCACTACCTCATCTATGACGGGATTTTATTTCTTTTTAATGGCATTTGTTATGGGAAGTTGGGGGATTGCTCCATTACATTTATTTGAATTGGTTAATGCTTCTCATAGATCTTTCTTATCAGGATTGGTTTATCAATTAGGTAATCTTACTAGTAGTGCTTCAAGTACTATTGAAGCTACCTTGGGGGCAAAATTTCCTCTTAAACATGCTAAAACTGATGATGCTTATAATTATGGGAAAGTAATGGCCATTTTCTGTGGGGCGGTTTTTATTTATATGATTGTGGTTATATTTATTGGTCCGGAAAGATTCCATAGAGATATTAGTATGCATAGTGAAACTAATTCTATCATGCCTGTACAAAGTGACAATGATTCTGATTCTGATAATTCTATTAATGGGAAAGAGAAGGTTAATTATGTAGAGAATCGGGTGTGATAGGGTGTTGGTGGGAGCTTTAGTTATATTGTATAGACAATAGATGTTCTAGCGCAGATACGGGGTTTGAAGTGTAGGAATGCATAGGAGAGGGTATACAAGTGATCATTAGTGAACATATATAATCAATAATATTACTTTAAACATACATATAAGGGAAATGGACAGCATCATCACCTTAATATAAACTCTCCGACTCGGCATTACCCCAGAATTCCGTTACAGTGGCCGAGTGGTTAAGGCGACGCCCTGCTAAGTTTCCGATTAGCGGGTTAGGCGTTGGGCTATGCCTTCGCAGGTTCGAATCCTGTCTGTAACGCCATTCTTTTTTAGCCCTGCGATCGATCCGGGTTTTAGCCGTTCCTAAACCAGTTGGTATCCAACTTAGCTGTTGGGACTAAAGCAACTGATTCTAACAAGTACTCCATTCACGATATTGCCCTTCCCTACACTCTTAGCTCCCCCTACAATCTCAGCTTCGTCTAAAACCCAACCAAAGATTAAGAGAATTGTTTTAACTTCTTCATTTGCTTCGGTTATGGATGTCTCAATGAAATCTATGTGAATTTTTCTGAAATTGCCGGGGTATTAAATCGTGCTGAATATGTTGCAGTTTCAGTTTTACCAGGTCCTGGATCTAAACATGATACTGCTCCAAAATCAGAAAGATCTGATAACCAACAATCTTTAAGTCAAAATGAGCCATTGGTGTTACTCTCTACCTCTCTTTTAACCCCGAATTGTCTCGTGCAGTCACCCCAAATATCCTCACTATACCGGAACTTCCAACAGTTAGATAACCTTCAACATCCTTTCACCCTCAGTTCTTTAAGCCCCATTCCCTGCTCCTTAACTACTATAACCACTATATAAGGTCTCAGAATTACCATAAACCCATACTATCTATATATATATATAACCAACCAATCTTCCCCCAATCGTCCCCCAATCTCCCATAGCTCCCCCCACGTCCTCATCTATTCAACCAGATCTTTCCTGTTTCTCTGCCATATTTATCGGAATTTACAACTCCAGTGAGACAGAAAAAAAAAAAAAAAAAAAAATTTTGCGATTGTTGTTAGTCACTGAATCCATTTCAAATCATATAAAAACATTGCTTATAACCGGGTT